>CM057822.1:8937907-9228240 GCA_030067965.1 Latrodectus elegans | reverse complement strand
ATATGTAGGAATAAAGTATATATATGACGATATTAAAATTATTGCAAAATTTTCATCTTAATTATAAAATTTTCGAATAGAACGAAGAACATAAAAATAAAATTCAGAACATTCATCCGTTTTTATGCAAGTAATAAAAGATGCAAACTTGTTTGTAAAAGATAATAATGCATAATTTTTTACATGTAACCATAGTTTTCTCAAATTCCTCAATATTGTGCTCTTTTAATTTTCGAGGATGAATATAGGTCAACGGGCCTCTACCTTCAAGTGTCTACGGTCCAAATTTTATCTATAATTTTCATATTACCCCCCTCCACATCCATTAAATTAAATACAATAATAATATATTTTGAATATTTTGCCATTAAACCATCACCACGACCTTAATTTTAGAACTTAAAAATTACCGAGAATACAGAAAATTTTTGATATTAGGAAACACTAATCCTTATAATGGCAAAACAAAAATTGAGTGTTTTCTACTGCTTTTTCTCTAACCATGTCTGACATTTTTACGGTTTCACTAAAAGTACTGATTTGCCTCAAGCAATCAGGATCAAATACACAATAACAGTAATTAAATTAATACTTTTTGCAGAAAATTGGAATTGTAGAGCAGAAATTTAAAGACGAAAATGTTTTACCAGATTTGAATGATGGTTTTAAAACTTAAAAGGCTGAATAACAGTATGGAAACGTTGTTTTCATAACCGAAGAAAATATTCAATAAACATACAGCTATGACAAACAATTTTAAGATTTTCTTGTTGAAGACAAACAGATATCAAGTTACGAATGGGTTAGGAATCCATTTCCTTATACACCCAAAGGATTCTCAGTTTCCGAAGAAGTAACCCATAGACTTCAAATGTAGCGAAACTAAATGACAATTTAGTAATATATCAATCTTAGAATTATGGGAAGAAGTAGATGATGAGTTTCCATCACAAAGAGTAAGGGCATTTCCTATTATTTTACCATAATTAACGTCTTGCTTTTGTGAAATTGGATTTTCTGCAATAGCTTCTTTGAAGACAAAATATAGAACTCAGCTAAATGTAGAAACAGAACTAAGAGTGTGTATTTCTGATATTAAGACCTCCTTAGAAAAAGATTCACTGGAAGACAGGGCAAAGGAAGTTACTAATAATTATTAAATTTTATTTTTTTATTATTTAGTAAGTTTATATAAAATAAGTTACATTAAATTAATAATTAAATATCAGGTAGAAATGCATTTTTTATCGTCTGTAGTTTCCTTTCAATCAGTTAATGACATTTTTAAATAACATTTTCTCTTGGATAATCTTGGGACTCCCTTTCAACATCCCGCTAAGGGATCTCGTCCCCCAGATTGAGAATCGATGATATAAGTTATCGAGAAGTATTAGTAATTACGGATATAATTTATTCATTCTTGATAAAATTTAATTTAAATTTTTAAATTACTTGATTAGGAAAGAAGTAGCTAAAAATAACGAGAAAAAACTGAAAACTATAAACGAGAAAAAACTGAAAAATTACTAATTATTTCCTCTTTTGTGCACAGAAATGTTTATATAAATCACTGAGTGAATGATTCTTTTTTACTCTTACATTTTATTCCTGTCCGGCACAAATTTTAAAATAATTTTCAAGAAGGAATTAATTTAAAACTTTTGAAAGAGTAGAATATAAAAAGTAAAAATTTTTATAAGAACCAAATGCATAATGAACTTAATTTTTGTGACAGTAGTTTACAAAAAAAAATTTATTTATTTAAAAAGTAAAAATTTTTTAAATAAATAAATAAAAACTCAGTGAGAAGCATTTATTTAGATTTACTCTTTTATTCATATTATGTTTAAAATTTATAAAATTCTGCTCTAGGAATGATTTCATTCATCATTCTTAGTTCAAGTGTTAGATATTAGAGAGAGACTGCCATCAATACAATTGAATTTATTTATGAATAAATAATTTTATTAGTCTAAAGATTAAGCCAATAATATTTTGACATTTTCATGATATTTAATCCCTTTCTCTTTACATTTTAGTATATATTCTGCTTAATAATAATGCCATTTTTAACAAGTATAAAGAATCGGTCACTTTTCAGTCACATAAGAAACAATTCCTTTTTTACCACATAAAATAACTTAACTCATGTAGCTGATTTCTTATGTAAAAAGTTGATTTTTATTTTGAAAAACTTTAAAAAAATATTAATGAATGTTGTTTTCTCGAGAATATTGTGCAAATATAATTATTTTAGAGTTCTTAAACTCATGTAAAAGTTAATCCTATTGAATGACATTTTTATAATATTAAATTTAATAAAAAAATGATTTCCTTGAAATAAAAAAATGGTTTGTTAATCATTACATTCATTTAAAAAAAAAAAAAAAACATTATTCACTTCAATGTATTTTTAAAGTATTTTAGCACCTGATGAGCAACGTATTCTTAAGTAAATGAATTTTTTCCTTGTATTTAAGGCGTTTTAATATGTATAGAAATAATTTACAATGAAATATTCTGTCATATAATTAAAAAATCATCTAGGTTGCTTGAATTTTCCAATTAAGTAAAAACTTTTTTTTAATTTTGTTTCTTGTAAAAAATAAAAGAAAACATTTTTTACAATTATTTAAAGAGAGTTTTATGGATTACTTTCATTACTTATTTAGAAAACTTCAAGAAAATATCAAAGCGTGAAAAAAGTACAAAATCTTTGCAAATTAAACTCAGTAAAACTTTTGTCAGAGAATTTTTTGTTAATAAATTTATTTCTACTATAACAACAGGATATTTCACCCCTTTGAGAAATATGTCTAAATTTCTAGCTTAGCTATTATAAATATTGAAATTTAATTATGCAATATTTTAATTTAATTTCGAATGTTTATAATATCATTGCTTTGTTTCTACAGCATTTTTATTCACAATTTTGAATTTTTATAATTCAATTACCCTATATCACTGAAAAATAATAAAATTTGTCGTGTAAAAGACAAAACCCAGCTAAATTTCTGCGACACCTTAATTAAACTTTTTATTTCTGGATAATTTTATTCTTTCCAGTCGAGTTAACTATCTGTATTCTAATTTTGTTTCTTATACTTTTAAAATAAACAAGAACATTTCTCTTGTTTATTTTTCCTCTTTTTTAATGTATTTTCGATAATCTTATTTAATGACAAGAATTTTGATGTTTCAGTATGGATGAATAAATAAATGTAATAAATATCAATAAATAATCTTATACTCTTTTCTTGTTTTCATATATAAACAAATCTTAATTTAAGCAAAACGTAATCAACGTTTTTTTGAGATGGAGGTAATTTTTTAAGCTAACCATAATTAATAATATATACAAGAAATTCTGATAATAATAAAAAAATTACTTGATTTTTATAATATTAAGTTTTACTTTGATAAAACTGATTTAAATAAGTTATTAACAAGTACTTCTATTAATTTTATTTCCTAGGACTCATAGATGATTAGTAGAAAGCACTTCCAAAAAACATGTTGCTGGTTCAATCCCAGCCAATAGTGAAGAAAGGTAAAAGAAAGCCTCTTTTTAATTTTAATCTCTCTGATTGGTTTTCCACCATTCCTTTCAAATCACCATGAATTATTCGGCAGTAAATAATAGTTTACAAATGATACCTAACCACTAAGCCTATCCACTCCAAGGTATTAATCTAGCCTTTACAAATTGTGGAATTGAACCCAAGACTGAAACATTCTTAGTCAGATTGATACAATAACTGTTGGGATGAATACTAGATAATATTCAAAACTTCCTCCTCAAATATATTTGAACGCTGTGAATATGAACGTACATTAAATTTCTTAATTATATTTCATCAATCAGCATAATGATGCTATACTTTCTCTCAAAATTGTTTCAGTTTTTATCTTTTCTTACAATAATATTAAATGGAAGTAAAATTGAAATTTCTTTGGACATTTATCATTGCATATGAGGAAGGAGATAATTTTACGACACGTCACTCTGAATTCCCTTTCTTGCCTGTATTTTGTACAATATATTACAAAATATTATATTGAAAAATCATTTTAAAATTAATTTTATTCATTTTAAGAATATTAAAATATATAAAATAGTAAATTATATATTTTAAACCTATTGGTGTTCATTAACTTCTGAAAGAGAAATTAAAATACGAATTGAATAAAATTGTTCTAAAAATTATTATCTTCATAGAAAAGCAAGTTAGTAATAAAAAAATTGCAAATCACATATCATTCTGGTTGCATAAATTTAATGTGTTACTAAATGTGCATATACTTAAAGAACATAAAACACTTGGTTAAAACATAATATTCTGTTACGATAGTATTTTAATGGTATAGAAAAATTAATTCAAAATGCTTTAGTAATTACTATTTACTTCTCATCAATTTTGACATTCATCGCGTTTGCAGATTTATATAAAAACTGTTTGAGTTTAAAGAATTAAATTCAATCCAGGGGATATTCCTAAAATTGAAATTTGGATGAGTTAAGTGAAAAATGTATCCATCTGACGTATATATATATATATATATATATATATATATATATATATATATATATATATATATATATATATATATATATATATATATATATATATATATATATATATATATATATATATATATATATATATATATATATTTATTCTTATATCTATGTATATATATATATATATGTATATATATATATATATATATATATATATATATATATATATATATATATATATATATATATATATATATATATATATATATATATATATATTATATATATACATAGATATAGATAAATATATATATATATATATGTATATATATATATATATATATATATATATATTATATATACATAGATATAGATAAATATATATATATATATATATATATATATATATATATATATATATATATATATATATGTATATATATTATATATATATATATACATAGATATAGATAAATATATATATATATATATATATATATATATATATAATTTATATTCCATTTTAAATATTTCAGATTAGATGAACAAGCCAATCAAGCTCAGATGAAAAAGGGAAGCCAAAATGCTGAAATCTAGATAAAATTAATTGTATAAAAATAATAAATCGATAATTTCGTATGTAAAATTGTGAATTTTATTTCACGAAATGAGATAGGAAATATATTCTAGGAATACAATTATAATTAAATAAAAATAAAAGTTATCAATATGTCTGATTGACTTTGAATATATAGTAACAACAAATATATAGAATCTGAATAAATTCATGGTTTTTGAAGCAAGAAGTCAATGGTTTTATATTTACATTAGGAATTGACAGATGTTCAAGCAGTCAACATGTTTTTGAAGCAAGCATAATTGGTCTGCTACCAGCTTATAGGGAGTAATTAATAAAAAGATAACATCAAATACGTTATCTTGAATTTAATCTTAATAAATCAGCGATACATATAGGTAAAATATTTGCTCAAAACAATATTAATTTAATTGTCTAAACTGCTAGTCTACACATTTGAAGTCTCTGTACATTGTAAACTAATGCTGAACTGTTTAATCATTTTTCCGGTTTTCTTTCTCGATTTTGTTTATTTGTGTCACTCAAAAAACCAATTCTTTTCTCAGGAGGTTTGTATAGATCAGGTTATATAGTTTTAAGCAGATTTCAAAGCACCACAAACGCACCAGCTGAGGTGAAATGTGAACTTATGAAGTGTTAAATTGAAGGTAAGAGCAATAACTATTCATTATATTGGTATTTTATGAGTGCATGCTCAAGATAAAATGATTTACATAAACTGTACAATATTTTATAATTTCAGTAAACTTTTATGCTTACATTGTACCAGGATTTTACTGAATTTGAGTATGTTTTTTAATTTCAACAATACATACAACTGCGTCAAGTATTTTGCATACGAAAATAAACTCAGAAACCTAAATGCTGCGAGAAAAATTCCCACAGAAAATCATTCAAGTACATAACAAAACACGGCTTCGAATCGATCTTCTTAGCGATTTTATTTATTCAGTCACCTAAAAATCATAGACATTTTACTCGAAAAAGTTAGCCATTAGCTCAACGAAACGTTCTACTATAGCATATTCTGCTTTACGGAAATATCTCAAAGCATGCCGCCTCACTTTTCCCTCACACGTTCCTTCAATGCTTAATGCCCTATGAATTCCTGCCAGTGTTTAAAATGCTATGAACTACCGCCGGCGAAAAAGATGCAGGACGTGTTAAAAGCAGAAGAATAAAACTTGGCGTCAACTTAAGTTCTGAGAGAAATGGTGTAAACAAGAAGATAGCTAGTTTTAAGAGTTGTCCTCTCATCTCGGTCCTTAAAGTGAGAAGATATATTCGGCTCTTGTGTACTCAAGAAATGACAGTTAATAATTTCTGACTTACGCAAAGAAAACGTCACCGGCTCTTCTGAGTTGGACTGAGAAAGGGAGGAGGAGGGAATAGCTCTCTGCCTAATCTATCTGTCTTAAGTAATGTTTTAAACATTTGGAGCTTAAAATGTAAGGTACGACATATTAGTTTTCTGACTAAAATTTGTCTAGTTAAAATTTAGTCTTAAATATTTCGCGCATTTTTTTTTCCTTCTCTTTAGATTTAAATTTTAAATTTGCTTCTGTAATTTTATATGAGGGTTTATATGCACCATAATTTATTGGTTAAGGAATATACGTTTGTACATAGTAAAACACATATAAAAATCGGAAATGAAATTCAATCTTAAGTAAATAAAATTAAGCTGTACATATGGACATTAAAGAAACCTTCTTTTCATGTTTAAGGGATTAAAGTACCAGTATCAATTAAAGCATTTAACATAGAGAAAAAAATATGCATGTTCTTGCAAAAATAGGATTTCTTTCTCGCTAGTATTATAAACTGCACACACGTTAAATAGAAATAATATGCATATGGAATTCATGAAGTAATGTTGAAATATTTATGTGAATTGTGAAAGAGATATACAATTCATTTGTGTATTAAAAAATATATGTTCCACTATCTGATTACAAAATAAAAATTAAAAAAAAAGCTGCAACACACAAAACAGCATTTTCAATTTTTTTAAGTTTTAAATTTAATGAAGTTTTGCCATTTTAATCACATATACCATAAAAAACAAAGTCTATGCTATTTTTAGTGAAATTATATACTCTCGATATACATTTATTGTAACGTAAATGCATGACAATAATCAATAATCACAAACAATCATTACAACATTTGTGCAACCATTATTCCAATAGAATGCATTATTATATTTGCCAATATTACAATTGCCTTTTATGAATAAAAATTTGTTAAAAATTAACAATACATGAATTGAAATGTTCGCTTATATTTTATTCAAGAATATAATTAAAGCTATTATTTATCTTAAGTTTGAATCTATAACATCATGGTACTTTTAATTTGAAATAAAAATGTGTTTATTTTTCTTTAATAACTAAGGCTTACTCTAAAACTATAAACTGATATATATATATATATATATATATATATATATATAGTATATATAGTATATATATATATATATATATATATATATATATATATATATATATATATATATATATATATATATATATACTATATATATATATATATATACATATAAATATATATATATATATGCAGATCAAACATGATGGGATAAGCAAATTATTCGTTTCTAAGCTTCTTCATTCGAATTGAAGGTTGTTTCTATTTTTTATAAAAGAGATTTTATGAAGGCCTTTTTTCATAAAAAATTTATTTTATAAATTTTCTCTGATTGAAATAAAAAAATCCACTGCTCATTACAATGGTATATAATGAGGTATATAATTTCGAAAGCTTTCATAACGCTCTAGTATTTTGTAATTTATTTACTAATAACAACATTTTCAGTTATATTTCTAGCAGGGGAATTTATCTTTACTGGAGATATTTTTATTGATGACTAATTGTATCCAACTGGCGTAATGAAAAAAATAAGCTTTTTTCTCTAGAAGAATACATAACATTAAGCAAACATTGACCGTACTTAGTTGAGTACAGGCATAAATTTAATCTTTGCAATTTCATAAAAATTTCAACCGAAGAAATTGGATTTGTACGAAAAAATTATTTTTAAATATTTAAGTATGAAGAATAAGATACAATTTTTTTCCTTTAAAATAATTTTAACTTTTGTTTTGTAATAATTTTATCAAGAATGGTACTAATTTATAAGAAAGCAAAATCTTTAAAACAATCATTTTCGAAGGTCAAAAATAAAATTTATATATATATATATATATATATTAGATGTTATCTAATATATGTAGATCTAAATTTATTACCTAAGCAAAATGTTCACAAAGCTCTTCTTTTTTAGAGAAAAGTCATTTTAATTGGTGTTTTTCAAACTGCAGCTGTAATAAATGCATTTCATACCACACATTTAAAAAGAAACACCATTTCTTGGCCTGGAAATGTGAATTCAACTTTGCAGAAGATTAGTCTTGCAATGAAAATGAACTTCAACATCACTGACATTGTTAAGACTTGGCAACCAGTCCTTATAGGTAAAAAATAAAAAAAAAAATGACGATGAGCTTTTTTTAGCCTTTTTGTGGAACAGAATCTCGTCCATCATCGGAGGCTTCTTTAACGGGAAGAACGGGAATCACTTAACTCGACAATGGGTTCCTCTTCATCCAACTTCAGAGCCCTGATGGAAAAGTCTGGCAGCGAGTGGGAATGAGTGGCATATATGACTTTTGCAGGTCAATAGAGATAAGTTGCCTGGAGGGTGGGATTTGATGGGTTGCCCATTTCTCGCCCTTGTACTTTTTTTCCCTCTTTCCTAGACGACCTCGAGGGTGGATTGCCACTTTCACACCCTCCTTTTACTTGGTATTAATGGTGAGACATTTAGTAAAAGTAAAATCTGATTGCATAAAATAAATTCCTTGCCATTAATTCGTATGTCGATAAATTGCTTTGGGTATATTTAGGAAGAGATATTTTTCAGCTTAAATAATATTTTAATTTAATGCAAATGAATAATTGCAGTCATAAATTTTGCTAGTTAACTAAAGCTGGAAAACTCTACGCACCCCAAGAGATAAACCACTAGTACAGAATAAAGTCACTTAAATTATTTACCATATAAATGACTCTATACTATGTTAAGGAAAATCTGAGAGTATAATATACATTTTTGTTCTATTAATTCATTTATCAAATCAATAGTTGTAATGTCTACGAAAACACTTCTGATGTTTATATGTTATACGTAACAACAACTATAATTACTAAATTTTACAGAATATAAAAGAAATTAATGTACTTAAAGCAAAATAAAAATTTAATGGCATTTATTGAATACATTATTCTTTAGTAATTTAATTATCAAGAAATTACTTGTAAGACATTTGCAAAAAATAATTTTATAATAAAATAATTTTTTAACATATTGTTTAACAAAGAGGAAATTACAAATTAAAAACCATTTTCTCCCTTTATTCATTAAGTAAATATTTTCTGTGTATTTTATCAAAGCTGTATAATAATTAGGATAATGTATAATTATAAAATATACAAATTTAGTTTTAAATGACTTGTAGAACTTGATAGACAGTTCAGGTTTGTACGCTTTTAAAATTTAAAAATAAAATTTACTTTAGTAAACAGTTTAAACAGAAACATTATATGTTAATGCCAAAAACAAATTATTATTAATTTATTAAATAACAAATTGGGAATTAATAGATAAGATTACATACTTAATGAAAGCTAAAGCGGATGTTAAGAAACATAATAATAAATAAGTAATGATTAATCAATTAAGAAGTTAAAAATTAAACTGAGCTGAGCTACAAGAAATTAATTTTCAGATAAGAAACATGTGTGCAAGAAATGATAAATTTTATGATTTACAAGGAAATAAAAATCATTTCATAAGCTTCTTAAAATGCAAGCAATCTGAGCACGCATTGGAAGTGTGTTTGACTGTTCTTACGCTATTAATGTCACTCTGCTCATATAAATATTCTTAAGAAGCTGCTTCTGTTTCTCTCCTTGGACGTATTTTTAACTGGATTTCTACTCTACTCCCTAAGTCATTGCCAGATTGCAAATCCTTTATACTTAAAATAGCTTCAATTTTCATAATTTGAGAGAATGCTGGAAAAATATTTGCGATATTTGGGCAGCGTCTATTACTTTTGTTTCTTCCTTACTTCTCCTTGCCGTGAGAATAAGCTTCTTTGGAAAACTATCTTCGGAGCAGCGAAAAACCAGGCACTTCCGAAATTCGATTATGCTAATGCTCGTGCAGAGACACAGAAACGAAATGTTTAAAAAACGGAGGATGGAGCGATGTATGAAGGGAAAAAAGCGATAGAAGAGCCTACAAGAAACGGGGACGTCTTTGTTCAAGTTCTTATCGTTTCCAAAGGCAACAGAAAAAAAATAAGAACCAAAAAGACAAACAGTACAGAAGTGAGTAAGAAAATAAGTAAGAAATAAAAAATAGTGCAGAAAAATTTAAATTTTCTCTTATCGCATCTGTTGTGTTTCTCAAAAGAACAATAAGTCTCTTCAACGTTTTTTTTTCAGGTGCTCGCTTGTACAACTTGGATTTTTCCAGCACATCCCAGGACACAATTTTTGCTGTGATAATATTTCAAGAACAAGGAACAAGATCAGAAAGATAGGAAGGAAAAAAGCAAAAGTAAATAAGTTTCTGCTTTCGTAATAGGAGACTATCTTTTCAAATCAGTCTTGCGTATTTTTGTTTTGAATAAAATTTGAAGGTGGTCTATGTTCTATACAAAAAATATAGCGTAACTTTGTAACACAAGATTCTAGTAAGAGTTTTAAGCAGTCATGAATAGATCAGCATCATACTTTTGAGAAAGCTATCGCTTATATTAAATGTGTGAATTTTTCTGTATATATATAAAGTTTATAGAAAGTCATGGTAGGAACACTTTTAACACTTTAAAAGGAACTGTGAGAAAAAATTTGCTTCCTAAAAACAGTTATGAAAGAAAGATTATGATTTTTATGACAAAATGTTGAGGATGAAATCAGTAAAAATATTTGGTTAAACTAATTAATTAGAATGACAAGATATGCATTTTAACACAAACATATGGCTGCAAAATGTGTTCTTCTCATTTAAAGATTCTTTTATCTAATGTTCTTCGCTATTTCTTCAACAATTGAGAAAATGAATATGCTTCCATTCTTTTGTATCATAGTTGTTGAATTATTTATTTTTTTAATGGTCATTACTTTTTATGTGTGAATTGCTTTAAAATGAAACAAATCATTAGTTTTGAATGAAATTTATTTATAAATAATATTTTTTACGTATATATCACGATTTAGTCACGAACTTTCTCTTAACTTGAATACAAAATTTTGATTTTCTTTAATTTATATATATATATATATATATATATATATATATATATATATATATATATATATATATATATATATATATATATATATATATATATATATATATATATATATATATATATATATATATATATATATATACATATATATACATATATATGTATGTATGCTATACAAGTATGTATGTATGTATATTAACACGAAAATAATCAAACCTTTACCGTAATAGTGCATATTCTTTCCATGCATGAATCAGAGATTTATAAGGTATAAATATAGATTTTGACCCCTTGTTATTTTTAAATAATGTTACATTCAGTAACTTTGGCAACCATCCCTGGTGACCACCCGGATGGTTGTCAGATGGTAAACCAGTTTTTACATTATGGAGTATGTAGTTTATTAGGTAAATGTTGTCTTTTTACCGTATTTAATAATTGTAAAATCTTTTAAAATTGTCAAGTCAAATTTTAAATGGATTGAGGGTGACATCTCAACTGCTACAAAAGCTTTATGGATTAAGAAGTATCAATAGTCATGTCGTGAAAAGAGTTCAAATTTCGAAATTATTTTCCTGTTCTTCTTCTATTAAAAAAATGATTTTAATAGTTTTGTCTTGAAGAAGCATGTAACGTATCTGAATAACTAGAACGGACATTAAAAATATTGTTTTAAAATGTTATTAAAAATTCGATGTGAGGCTTGAGTATTTTGTGATATGGTCACAACATACAAAAAGATTAAGAACGTAATTAGCACAACTAAGCAAGTTTCCAAAATTATCTAAGTATTTCCTAAGTCTATAGTTATTTATGTGATTATTTTATAAAAATCATGGTATAATGTATGTTTAGATAGATATTTTCAGTTTTAGTTATATAGATAATTACATTTCATTCTTACTGGTTATAAGATAATTGAACCGGCAAATATAATTACTAAAATGATACTGTAAAAATATAAAAATTTCAGTTTTCATTATGATATTTGATGAGTGAAAAAAAGTATAAAATATAACTGTAGGATCTAAAATTGAAAGGGAGCGTGTAAAGACCAATCGGAGCACTGGAAAATGAAAAAAAGGTTATCAAATCGAAAATACACTTTTACGATTTCTTGAGTTCTGAGCTACAAATGGCATACAGAAAGAAATATAGAAAGCGAAATCACATACAAACAAAATGTGCAACTCTTGCTTAGAAAAGCTGAAATCTCCAATCAGTTTTATAGCGGAAAGAAATTTCTGGAGCGTAACATAAAAAAGAAAAAGCCGAACTACTCACTCAATTTTTTTCTGCCATCTCACTGTACATAAAAATAAAGAATAAATATATTTTTGCCAAGGATTTTGAGTCTGTTTGGCATAGCTAAACACAGGGAAACAATAGAAATGAATTTAATTTTACTTGTACTGGATTTATTTTTATGAAAAATAATAATTAAAGTATAATTCTAAACATTTTTATTACATGCAATTGAATTACTTTATTGAAACAAATGACACAATTTGTTTTTAGTGATCCCCTAATAATTCCCCACATATTTGCTGTCAGAATAATTGAACTGAATCAAAAATTTAGAACTTATATTAACTTTTCCTTTTTACACCAAAGAAGTTAAAGCAATTTTTTGCATGTTGCTTTATTTATTTCCAATTTCTTGACGTTATATATTCCCTAATTATTTTGTAACATTTACAAAAGTACACAACTTTAACGAGATAATATTTTAATTAATTATTGTCAGTGTTTTATTTAAAATAAAAAGTGTGTGATCAATTTATTTAAAATCTATCATACAGACATAGCACAGTTGTATTTTATATATGAAAAATATTTTAGAATGTAGGAAAATGAATTAGTGATATTATTCTAAACATTAGAGATTTACTTCGACAGTTATAGCAGACGGACTAACAGCTCTGAAATGTATAATTCTCCTTCTACTTCTGGGAAGACTTTTCACTCTAGTTGGTGAAATTCACTCGTCGCAAAAAAAAGAACACTAAAAACTTCACAATGATAGACATCAGTATATTTCGAATGTATACTTTCACTACATTTATATGTTACTAGACAGCCATGCATGCATGTAGACTACCTGTTCTTTAACAGTTTGTTTTATTGAATAAATTGCAACAATTCTTAAAAGTATTGATAAATAATGGCTTGGCATATAAAAGAACTAAAATTATAGAATTGTTCGCTGTTGTTCCATATTCTTTTGCCTCCAATTTTATAGAACACAAATTTCTAGAAGATTTCTAGACATAAATTTCTTCAACAAAATGAATTACTAAAACGTTTCAAGCAAGAATCACGTTTCTAGTACAAGTTTCGCTTAACTTCAACCGTATTTCCCTCCATTTCGAAAATTTTCAATTTATACGAATGCGTTATCACGTTCCACGATTAATAATCACTTTAAGAAAAACCGATTTATCGCCTTGAAACGCATTCAGATTAACAGCCTTCGGGGGAAACTCCATTTTCAAATGTCATTTAGCGATGATACGTGAGAAAGGGGGGAGGGTAGAAAAAGAGAAAAAGTCGGGCTATCGCCGATCGGAAAAATGTCATTTATAGTTTACATCGTTCTTGTAAAGTAGCTCCAATATCGATTTTTGTAACTTGTTACTAATCGATTATCATTATCTGGAACACACCAGTTTATTGGAGCTATTATGAAGGCTCCAAAAAACTCCTTTTCGCTGCACTAACTTTCCTTTTGATTTGGAAGTTCCACTGCAGAAGAAACCTTATAATTTATTATTTCCTTATAGAACACTGAAAGAAGATGGCGGGCTGAATTATAGAGATGTAGTATGTTGCTTCACTCCAAGTTTGGACTCATTTTTTGCAGGGAAATGGAGGGAATTAATTCGAATGATATTTAGAATTTCTTTTAAGAACATATTAACACTGACTTACAAGTCGGTACCAATTTCTATTAATTTTAAAATAAAAAGTAATGTTATTGTACAATTATGAATGATTTAGTATTATAAATTAAGAGCAATTTATTATTATAAGTTTCAATTAGTTGTCCTTACTTTATTGTTAAGTTAAATTCCAAATTTTCATTCTTAATCACATATATAATATCTATATAAATATATATATATATATATATATATATATATATATATATGATATATATATATATATATATATATATGATATATATGATATATATATATCACTCTCTCTTATATATATATATATATATATATATATATATATATATATATATATATATATAAATTTGACATTAAATATATATATTCCTAAAAATATTAAGTAATAAAAAAAATTTGTTTTCAAAGACATTCATTTTTTTTTCAAATTTTTAATTCATAAATGGATTTAAATATAATTTACCATTCAGTGAAAAGATGAAATTTTGTTTTAAAAATTTTTATACAAGAAAAAAATAGGCAGTTGACAAATATTTGAATAAATTTAACTGACTTTTAACTATAATGAAATAGATACGTATCATGCATTTCGCCTTTTAAATTGCTGCTATGGGAAGAGAGTAATACTCATTGAGAATCATTAACTGTAAATAATTCAAAATTATGTAAGACTTATTGATCTTGTTAAAACATGGCCGATATTTGCAGAATCTTTTCTGTAATTTCTGTATAACAAATATCAGAACCATGTTATGGTATTGATGATTAGTAAGAGAATATGTCACTAAATCATTAGCATCTATTTTCTGAAAGAAAATATCCATAAGCAAATATTATTCTGAATAAGTTTTTGAAAGTTAATATTACATAATGTAGAGGCATTTTTTCATCTTTAAATTAGAAATACAATTACCATGATTTGAAATATGGAGACTTCTGCAAAATGTGTTTTTTATTTATTCTTATAATATTTACTTCTCATTCCAGCCACACTACATTATATGTAGATACTCTAGACCCTATAAAAAACATACTGACCTACTTAAAATTTCTCATCAGGACGGATATTGTACTGAATTGAGATCAACTTCCAGTCATAAGAACGACATTTTTTGCCATGATGCCACTTCGGATTATTTAGATTACAAAAGTCAGAACTTTCAACATCAAGGTAATTACGTTTTGGTGACACAACATCATAAAATGTAAGTTGGTTTAAAGCTCTGAATTGAAAACTAAGATTGCATTAATGATAGCTAAATATATATACATTCTTGAATTACTCCTCTAAGAATGTGTATTAAGGTATGAATGCAGTGATGTGATGTAACTTAAGAAGAGACAGTAAAAAAGCTGATCGAAAGATATGCTGGGGAAAAAGAGAAAGAAAAATACGTTCAGCTGGGACTCATGACGTGTTCTATTAGAAATTCCTACCCTAAAGTTCCTATCCTAAAAAAAAAAAAAAAAAAAAAAAAAAAAAAATGGCTGTGAGACGGAAAAAAGAGGAAAAGCGAAATTGAGAGAACGAACTGCAGTTCTCGGCTCTGACAGATGCTGTGCCCACAAAAGAATTTATAACATAAATATAAAAAAAGTCGAACAAAAAGTAAAATACCAAGCTTGAAGGACAGAGACAGCAATTCAGTTTTGTTCTTATTTTTCCTCTATTCTATGGATTTCTACTTACACTGTGAAGCCAGCTCCTTCAAAAAATTTAAACTATAAGAGACCAAGCGTTTTTCAGAATGGGCATCAAATGATAAAGAATATATATATCGTACACTGTAAGTTTATGTCATATATTTCATGTCTCAGTGTGACGTATGTTTCAGAAGTCGATTTTTTAAAAAATATACATTCACTTTTTTGTGCTTACAGAAGCATCTTTTCGTAATCTTTGGTACTTTTTGTAAAAGAACTTTTCTACTGAGTTTTGAAACTGAAGACGTATGTCGTAATCTTGAAAACACGAAAAAAATGAATTATGGTTTCATACAATTATATGATTTATTCTCCTCCAAGATTCTTTATTATTATTTTCTTAACTTTACTCGAAAAAAACATCTCTAGACTTTTAAATTGCATCACATTTTAAGGGAATCATTTATTTGCTATTTTATTTTTAATATTTAATAACATACATGTTAAAATTTGAAATTTTCTTTGTTTATTTTAGTACTTATATTTTAAAGATGTTTCCATGAATTGCTGTACATAATTTAGAAATAATTCATTAATTGTGTATTTTATTCAACCTACTCTATTTGCCTTTTAAATCATTCCCTCGAAAATATACCTTAGACAGATTTACTGATTTACTTTTAAAACTTTTTTTTTGTTATTCTATGCTTCTAATCTCACTGATTTGTTCTGCTTGAATTCATACGTATATTCATTTCTTATTTATAGTTTTAATTTTTTTTCTCTTCTTAAATGTTTTCTCATAAATGACTGAAATATTTAAATCTAAAGTTACCTTTAAATCATTTCGTATTTTTAAGAATAAATACATATTTGAGATGAAAATGAATTTAAGAAAAATTAACAAATAAATGCTCAACTTTTTTTTTTAAAAATAATAAAGTGCATACGTATCAAATTTTATACATATACTATACGTGATTAAATGTGCCAAGTACATAAAATTATTTTTGAACAATAATTACTTTCCATTTAATGAAAATTGTTTTTCATTATTTAATAACTACAAAGTATTACGACATTTTGGCAAATGACATCATTGATGTCATTTGCCAAATGTTACAATGAATGTTACAGAAAATTATCAATTCCTTAATCATGAAATCATTTTTCTATTTTATTGAAATAATAGAATTTAATTTCATAAACTATAATAGTGTAAATATATAATTTCTAAAAATTACAAGGAAGTCACACACATAAAAATTTATGTGATTTTTTTTTTTTTTTGAAATAATGAAATGCATATTATATAAAAAACATTAATCTATAAGTAAGTTTTCTTTTATACACATTAATCGGTACTCTTCTATTTCGTCGGTGCAAATCCCAATTGTGTGTTTCAACAGATAAAAAATTTACTAACTGTTAATATTAACGCATTTTATTCAAGAGGTATAAATAAACTAGGATTTAAATATTTTAAAATATAAAGTTTAAAAACATGCTGTTAAAGAATTGCAATGTGTAATAATTTGTTAATAGTAACACGTTGGTGATTTTATCCTTGAGTAGGTAAAATTGAATAGTACCCCCCTTTAATCTTTATCTTATATTTTATAGGTGATAAATTTCTAATACAAAATGCAGGTAAAAGATTATAATCGAGTCTCTCTTGAGTTAGCTATTTTTTGTATGACAACATGTGACTATTAAAATTGGCAGCTGCATTTACACAAAAGCTAAATTAAGTACGAGGATTGTCATAAATTAAACTTAAACCAAAATGTATCGCAAAATTTTTGGCCAACCACACAAAGTGTACCCAATTTTACAACAAACACCATAATATGCTTAAAGTGCTTATTTACCAATGATGGAAGAAAATTTATATACGTCATATAAATTTTAAAAAAATAATTATTTCTAATAAATATGGAAATATTATTTAAATGATTTTTTCGCAATATTGATTGATTTAAAAAAGTTATTTGATAAAAAAATTTAAAAAAATATTTTTACAATAGTTATCCATATTGCTTATAAAGACTTAAAAAGTGCTAATAAATATAAATCGCAAGAATTCTTTTTGTTTACGTTTCAAGTTTTATGCAGCATTTTCTAAATTCTGAAATTTATTTTCCTTATTGAAAACGATCTCTTCGTAAGATTTCTTTTTGTAGGAATTTATGCTCTTTAAGCTTTATAAAAATATTACCGATAAATGTTTGAATTTACTTTGCAATGATTTATAAGATAGTTCATGGCTACTGAAAGTGCATTGAAAACAAGAATTTTATGCAATAATATGAAGGTAAATTTAAGATTTCAAAGGAAATGATGACAAAGAATTATATCATATTTAAAGAAGTAAGCTCTCATTGAAGTAGATTATTTTGCTCTTAATGGCTTCTTTAAAAACGTTTTTCATGCTTGGATAAAATTCTAAAATCTAAACAACTTTAACTGAGTTAAATAAATATAAAACGTTTTAGAAAAAACTGCTGATTTAGAAAATAATCAATATTTTAAATTTTTATGGTTGAGCTTTATTTATTTTAAAAAAAAAGCTTTATTTTTCCACTCATTCGTAATCTCAATCCTCTGCTTCGTGAAATTCTAGAAAAATGTAAATATGTGAATAAGAAGTGAAACTATTTTCTAAATTTGAGTTTTATGTCACGCTTAAATAGCTACTGCTTTTAGAAAATAAAGATATCAAAATCTATTACATTGAGAAAAATCGTGCATTTTGTGCTTCGGTAATCTTTAAAATAAATAAGATTTCTAAAGGAAATAATACTAATTTATACCAAAGAAAGTTTTTCTGTAACTAAAAATAAAACCAACTAATTATAAAATATGTACTAAAGGCTAACATATTACTGAACTAAAATAATTAACTGATTTAACTGGTTTCAAAAAAGATTTTTCAACAACAGAATGAAATAACTGTCATATACAATTCTGTGAAATAGTTTTATATATATATATATATATATATATATATATATATATATATATATATATAATATATATATATATATATATATATATATATAACATATATATATATATATCTATATATATATATATATATATATATATATATATATATATATATATATATATATATATATATATATATATATATATATATATATATATATATATATATATATATATATATATATATATATATATATATATATATATATATATATATATATATATATATATATATATATATATATATATATTATATATATATCTGTGTGTGTGTATAAATAAGTATATATTATATATATATATTATATTATAGTTATATAGATGAGTAATATATATATAAATATTGATGTAATAATTGAAACATTTAACCAATACTTTATAATTATTCAAATGAAAATTTCTGAAGGTCTTAAATCTAATGATATTTCTTTGTTAGTTACTTCTTCTCGTTAATATTTAACTAATACTGATTATTTATGTGCTTAACAGTTAATGTTAAATAAGGATATTTTTTTTTATCTTGTAACTACTTTATTTTATTTCTTACAACCTTTTACTAAACACGAATATGTAGACTGAGAAATAATTTTTATCGATATTGCTATCAGCGAATCAAAAAATTATCATTATTGAATAAATTGGAAATATATGGTAAATGTTTATCGTTCTAATAAATAAAAGAAACTGCTACCCTTATGAAAATATCTCTATTATGAATATAAATTTCTTCCTTATCAATAAAATTTTTTATTGTATATTTTGTGTAAAATTTATTGTATAAAATAGTATATAATTAAATTTCATGACAATCTAATGAACATACGAAAAAAAGAAATTGCTATTTAATTTTTGATTACACGTTGAAATTTTATTAAGCTTCGAAAGAAATTGACACTTTTGATTGTTATTCTTAAGTTAAAGAATATTCTTTTGATATATAAATGCATTCTTCATTGTGTTTAAATTAAAACTTATATATATATATATATATATACATAACTATGCACCAAATTTCAGACATTTTTACAGTTATAATTAATTAAATGAACTGAAATATTTTCATCGTAAAATGATATGATGCCTTCGTTTTCTTATAAATCCAACGAAAATGTTACACGCATGCAAATAAATTGAAAAATAAAAATGAAAAATTTCAATTAATGAGAAGTCAAAGATTTATTCACTTTTAATTTTTTTCTCTCCTCTTTGTAACACAAACCTGAAATGAAAACTGAGAGCTCCGGAAATTTTTAATTAAAGAAATTTTTTAATTTAAATCCCGTCATCAAATACTTGTACTTTTCATGTTACTGTGATGTCGTTTCTGAGGGCAGAATATAATTAATGGAGTTACCTCACTAAGTAAGGCTCATATCTTTGTATTTTAAGAGAGAAGAAAGGCGAAATATATAAGAACAGCAAAAAAATATCCAGTTTACATTTTAATTTAAAAAAATATGAACTGAATAAAAGTTTCTAGACTTTTCGAGAAGTATGACGTTTTTTGCTTTATATCGGCTTTTGTAACATTTTATCGACAGATTTCACTGAAACGAGATTACATTTCATCTGTTTTTAATTACAGAAATTCATTTTTTATTAGTTTTCAAACAAATCATTTTCTTCCATTGAAATGCACTGAATAAGATGAAATTTCGATTTATGGGTATAATTTCTTTGTTTTTTGGTTTTAAGTACAATATCTCTTATTTCAATTCTAAAATATTATATTTATAATTATATTTGAAATATTATATTTAAGGTTATTTTTCTTCTCAAATAGAAGGATAATTTTAAATTAAATAATAATAATTACCAAAAGTAATATTCTTATGATAACATAAAAGAAGCAAAGGTAAATTTTAAGTATGCATCTATCCAGATGTCAGTTTAAAAAAAATTACAAGTAATGCATTATTTTCAAAATCATATTTGTCCATATTTTTATAAGAAATTATTATTGCATAAAAATTAAGTAAGAAACAAATGTCTAACAGCACGAGATAATCATATAAAAATGCATTTGTATTTAACCGTATTTCCAAACGATGAACAGTTGGACTATAAATATGTCTTATGGATTCCTATAGACTTTTGTAACCTACACTCAAATGTAGATGCTGTTGTTGTGTTACTTATGACAATTGATCAAGCGAAGTTCGTTAGACGACGGCTACGAAATTGAGTCAGAAGAGTACATCTTTTGCTTAATCACAGCACCAAGAATTTGAAAGTATGCCTTTCTTCTAAGACCCCTAAGATATATATATATATATATATATATATATATATATATATATATATCTATATATATATATAGATATAGATAGATAGTTAGATAGATATAGATATAGATAGATAGATAGATAGCACCACAATATATACATATATACTTACATACATGATGCAGAAAGGAATTCTTATAATGAACTTCTAAATTATCTATAAAAGTTATAAAAATTAGTTTAAAAAGTGAAATAAAACTTATTATATGATAATATGATTAGAATTATATTTTATGCATGAAAGACTTTTTTAATTCTGTGCCCTGTGTAGATCATAGAAGATGAAACTTATCATTCTCGTGAAGTTATATTAATATTACTCGACATTATAAAATATACGTTAGGTAAGGAATAAAATGTAAATTATTTAAAAAATTTTGTTTGACTCTAAGCATTATACAAGGAATAGTAATATTTTTGAGATTTATATGGTTAGAAATAGTTTATGATGGACTGAAAATATTTATGCATAAATCATATTTTCAAAATATATTTTTAAAAAAAATATAAAATCGCATATTTAATAATTTACTACTCCGGAAATGATTACATAAATAACAAAACCATGCAGCTGATCTTAGTTACTCAATCAATTGTAACTTCTGTAATTATATCTTTGCTGAATAAGCAAATTACTTAATTTAATTATTATCTGTGAGCCCCTAGATAAATAAAAGAGGTATATTGCACAGTATATTATGGTGATTTTATTATTTTAATTATTTTTGCCAAATGTTAAAACTGTCATCTATAGAGGTATACCGTAAGAACTCATACGTAAAATTTTATAACAGGATTCGTAATTATCTTTGCATTTAAGCCCCATGTGTCGACAAACATAATAATACATTTAGAAGCAATTCACAATGTCATATGATCTGCCTGGAGCATTTCACTTTTGTAATCATAAATTTCAATATTAAAACGATTTGCATTATACATTGCATAAGCCGATTACCTTACATCAGATTACAGTATGTAGTGATTGACTAACGTTCAAGACAGAATAATCAGAAAATATACTTCTTGTATTAATTAAAAGCTGTCAGCTAATTTTCATTAGAAAAAATTGTAAAGATTTAAAAACAAAATAATTTTTTACATTTTTTTAGTCTAGCAAATGCGAATTTCTTAAAATTAAGTCATTATTCTGTTATTAACACCTTATTCACATTCTGTTATTAACACCTTAGTTTATCTTTTACATCCCTTTAAATTTTGCACTTTATTACCATGCCGCACTTTTTGTAAAAGGCTTATAAAATTTTTTTTGACCAAGTATTACATGGGCAATTATGATAGCAAAGCTTCTGGAAAAGAGATATTTTTCATTACTATTTGCATTTTGAAGAAAAATTAAGTTTACAAGCATTTTTTACTATGAAATATCTATCTACCATGCATTTCTGTATTCATTTTTCTTGACAATCACAGCACTTTTTAGATACGCTTTCACAAAAACATATCTAATTGTTTAAAAAAAAAAAAAAAAAAAAAAAAAGTACACAAAATTTGACTAAATATTGTTCACAGATTTGCAATCTTAATTGAATTATTTAATCACAAAGGTATTAATTATTTTGATATTAGTGAAATAAAAGGAGATATATCAAAAAAGTTAAGGTGCGAAATATTTTTAAGGAATAAAAATGTTTAGTTGAAGCTTTTAATTATATGCATATTTCTTTTTGTTAAACAATTGTCTCTTCGACCGAGCTTAACATTAACTTAGTGTTGTTATTGTTACTTAAGACTATTGAAGAAGCCAGGCTTGCAATGCTGTTGACTTAGCAAATTTAAGTCAGTAGGGTGCGTCTTTCGACACAAGGAAGTTAAAAAATCGACAATATCCTATACTCTTCTGATAGATGGCGCCACCAGAAAATCTGCACCTTCAGTTTTGACGATATGGAGGGAGAAAAATTTTTGCCAGACCGTTGCATTCATGGTAACTGCTCAACGACCAACCGCATGACTTTCGATTCACATAGATTAAATTAGCACGTATACTTCATGCACTCAGAGGGTCTTTAAAGGCATTGGGAGTTAAACCTCCTTACAGATGGAAGGCAGATACTCTAACCAATGGGCTACCATGGTCTTAATTACTGATACGATTTATGATTTTCGGAGTGGAAGTTCTGTTGTCCGGTTATTGTTGAACCAAAGAAGATGAATATCGAGCATTCTACATCCTTTTCAATCATGACGGGCGTTTTGATGCAAACAAGTTCAAAGTCCAACGCCTGAAGTTTATTACAGTACTGTTAAACAGTTAATGCCTTCATCAGGATTTCTCAAAGGGAGTGGGTTATATTCTCATGTTTCCAACAGGTTGAACAAAAAATGTCTCAAACAACAATATCATAATTTACATATGTAAAAGCATTAAAAACAACATATAATCCACATGGACAAACAATTATGAGTAATGAATCACTAACCTTCCACTGTAAAGAATTTAGTATGTTGTTAGTGCTATTATTTATGACACTTGGACAAACCAAATTCACTATGCTGTTTGCTATGCGAATTCAGTAAGGTGTGTCTTTCGTTTAACCAGAGTACCACGAAGGTGAAAGTTAGACTTTGCTCTAAGACTCATCCGATAGATGGCCCCAGTAGAGGATCAAATATCACAATTTGGCATTAATCTGAAAAAGGAATAGATTTTCTCCAGATTATTACACCAATGTAACTGCTCCACAACCGAACAAAATAACTTGGATTGCACAGATGCTATGAGCTCGTATATCGCACATACACGGTAGATCTTTGGCGGCATTGGCAGTGGAACCCGGCTTTCCGGACTGAAGGCCGTTGCTTTAAACATTGGGCAACCAAGGCCTAGAGTATAGTATTATTTCTTAGAGACATTGTGTCAGGGATAAAAACTAAGGAACCAAGCAGTGATTCCAAACTGTGTGAAGTGATTTTTTTCCTTAAAACATATAAATGTCAACTGTCATATATGAAAACTGTTTCCGAATTTGAAAGTTCAAATCAAAAGTTTTTTTCAAAAATGTTCGTCATAAATTTAATATAAAATGCAACTTCATGTTGCAAAAGCTTTGTCACTCATTTGCTTCATAGTTTGCATTTCACAGATTGCTATTCCAGAAAAGCATAAAGTTTCACCATACATTTTTTTTTACAATTCATTTAAAATTAAACTACATCAAATATTTCAGATATTTGCGAATTCAAAATATACAATCCTATTTGGAATACAAATACAAAATTCGTTTATTAAAATCTTGATTACAAAGGAATCAGTCTATAAATATAATATTCATTAAAATTAAAAATGTTTTTTTAAAGAACTTATATTTTTCTAATACAATTTTTTAAAGTCTTCTGAAGCAAACATTAAGATATTTTGCAATATTTTTGGTAAGAAACTCCCCGCAAATTGTAAATCATTATATAAACATTACCATTCCCAAGACGCACCTTTCTGACACATAGCCCATGGCATAATGAACTTGGCTAGTGATAGTGTCATAAGTAACATCAATAACAACAACAGTAATATCTTCCACAAAAAAATTTATTTATATTCCTTTTGAAAGTATTTTTAAAAGTGCGTGGTTTTATAAATGTAATTAAAATATAATGTAAAGTTTTGGAACAGTAAAATGTAAAATTTTAAAAATGAAAATTCTTTAAATTCATAATATTTAAATCAATGTGTGAATTTGGTGCCTGTAGCTATATATATATATATATATATATATATATATATATATATATATATATATATATATATATATATATATATATATATATATATATATATATATATATATATATATATATATATATATATATATATATATATATATATATATATATATAGATAGATAGATAGATAGATAGATAGATAGATAGATAGGTGTGTATATGTATGTATGTATGTTTGTATGTTTATAAAGATAGGGAAAATGTTCTCTTTGCTTTTTAACATATAGGGAATTATGAAATACCTTTAAGTTATGTTAACACATTAAAAAAGTTTTAAGTGAATAAATGAAAAGCATGTTCTTGAGAGCAGATAATGAAATAACATGGGATAAATAGCAACAAAATTTGCTAACTGAGTAGTTTCTACTTGACTTAAAAAAATCGTTACGAACTATATATAATTTTCGACGCTCCCTTTGAATCAATTTGTTACAAAAGAAGAAAATTTATTTATTTATACATAATCTATAATACAGATTGCAATTGAGAATCTCGATAAAGAATTTTTAAAAAAAATCTTAGTAGAAATATAATTTATATAATATAATTGTAGCATATATTTTTTTTAAAGTTACTGTTTAGTTAGAAGATTTAGTTTATTTCTTAAAACTGAATACTGATTTTACGGGAAGATTTATAGGTTTAGTTATGAATATTTATGCTAACTCCTTTGATACTGAATATGAGAATAGGGGAAATTATATATTTATTTTTAAAAAAAGTGCTTACGAAAATCTGCAGTTACAAATATTAATTTAGAATTCATCTAAATGGTATTAATATATATTTCTTCGAAACTTAGAAAACCAGTTTTTCTAAAAGCGAAAATGCATTAAGAATTATTTGAATATTTTTCCTCGAGGTAAATTTCTTTCTTAATTGTTTTCCCTTGCTTAAACTATTTTAAATAGTTAATGCATGTTTTCACATCAAAGCTTAAATGATTTTATATTTCTTGCATATATTTCAATTTATATGAAGAAAATGTCTGCCAATAAAATTAAAAATATTCATTGAAAAAATTATGCATATATTTTTCAATTCTTTTAAAAATAATTTAAAGTTTTTTAAAGGAAGTGCCGGGCAATTTTTTCTTAAAATATTAAGTTGATGCATTAAAAAACTTATATTTAACCATGCATGATTATATAATTTCTGATGTTTTCTCCTTTTGTGATAGCAATGAATGAAAATATCATATCATTGTTGTGAAAGGTAAATTTTAAATTATTATCAGCTTTCTAATGGGTGCATTTCCTTATTTCTTGAGTTAATTAATTAAATAGAATAATATTATATATATATATATATATATATATATATATATATATATATATATATATATATATATATATATATATATATATATATATATATATATATATATATATATATATATATATATATATATATATATATATATATATATATATATATATATATATATATATATATATATATATATATATATATATATATATATATATATATATATATATATATATATATATATATATATATGTATATATATATATATATATTTATATATATATATGCTTTTTTACAACTTATAAATAATTGAATTTTGAATCATTTATGCTTTTATTTAGGATGTAGTAATAACTGCTTTTAGATGTTTATATTTTAATCACAAAAATAATTCAAATTTAGTTTTGAACTATTTATGTTTTTATTTTTAATGCTGTTATTTTAAAATTTTTATAAATAAGAAAATGAATGATCAACAAACACTTTTTATTTCATAAAAAGCATTTGTTGCATAAAATTAACATGTAAACTAAAATACTTTATTATAATTTAGAAACAAATTAATAATTTAAGAACAAACAAGTGAATCCATAAATTATTATTAACGCAGATAACCGCTAACTATTGCCTGTTATCTAGAGACATTAATAACAATCATCGTCGCCATTCTATAGCCATCAGGAGAACAACAATTCAAACAATTGAGCATGGCTTTAGACAAGTAATTCTTGTGTTGAGTTAGAAATAATTGATGATGCTGATCATTTCATTCTATGCACTTAAGTGAAATCAATGTGTTCAGTGTCCCTGGGGCTCAGTTTCTCAGAGAATAGAGGGTTACATAGCTTAAATTTCTGCAATGTACTTCTTAAAGCATTTTCTGCCTTCCCTACGGATAACATTGAGCTCCGAATTCAGTATGGATGTTAAACATTTCATTCGCCTCTTCAATTCAGATGTTGTACTTTTCGTTTTAATGTTACCGTTGATGTCTTTGAATGATTTTACTAATTTCAAGGCTTTAGTCACCACTGTATATAAAATTAAATTACACTCTTAAGTGTTATTTTTGAAAAAGAAGTTAAGTTTTAAAATTTGCTATTCTGAGTTCCTGAATTTATTAATAGAAAATTAGATTCCTGAATGATGAATTCTTAGTATTCTTAAATTTTAACATGAAATTCACTCTTATTTTTTAATTCATTTATATTATAAATTTAACATTAAATTCGCTCTTAAATACCATTACACAACAATACTTAAAATTTGAATAATGACACTTTTTAGAGATCATTAAGCCGAGCTGGCAGCCGAATAGTTAGCGCTCTTGCCATCGGTTCAACAGTTCATAGGTTCGATTCCCACCTTGGGCATGGATGTTTGTAGTGGTTCGGAATCCACTTTAAAACGTATGTCCCGGTCTAATTAGCCATCCTATGCAAACAATGACCTTTGAGCGACATGCAAACCAGAGATCATTAAAAATATATCCTAGTTTTGGAAATTTTATATGTTGTATGAGAAAACGTAACATTTAACATATGCTACTTAACGTAAGCATAAGATACAATTTTATTTATAATTTAAAAATTAATTTCTTTTTTTAAGTTTTATATCATTCTACAAATCATTTTAGAAGAAAAATATAACATTTAGATAATTACATATTTTAATATGCATAAATATATACATGCATAAATATATATATATATACAGAGAGAGAGAGATGAATTTTTCAGGAAATGTTCTGTGCATATTTTGTATTATATAATTTTTTGATGGAAGGAATGATTTAAATATAAATGTCATTCCTATTCTCAAGCAACTTCCCTTCACATAAGATAATGCTTTACTGCTTATTAATAATATACCGTCTTTTAATATGCAAAAATGGTACCATAGATGTGTATTACACATATAGTAATTTTCTTTCAATATATCTTATTGGTATCTGAGTGAATGAACTTGTATAATATGATTATGATGCTTTACATTTAAACTTTAGTCTGACGAATCCTTACCAAAAAAATTTATATTTTAAATTCCGTATTATATTATTTCTTATTGTATTAACTAGAAAGTTAAATTCTTTGCAACAGCTAAAATGCTATGTGAATATTTTGTAATTTTGTAAGACTGTGTAGAGAGGCATAATTTTTAGTAAAGAGAAATTTTGGAAGAATCACGTAAAAGATATGTTTAAAATATACTTTGCTGCTTTACTATATTTCTTTATATTGTATAATTCACTAAAATGTGAATTGTTTAATATAATAATGTATGCAGAATAATATGCAGCGAAACCATTAATTTTTAGAAATAAAATTGAATATGTTGTACAATTTTTTGTCTTTTACTTTCACAGTAGAAAATATTGATCTTTTTTATATGTATGCATAGGGCTATATTTTTGAGACCCTTTAGTATAGTATGCTATTAAATTTTTTATAGTTTACATTTTGTAGCTAAAATATTAAAAAGAATACGCAAACAAAATGCTATTATATTGTCTCTTAAATATCTAAAACTATGATTTGTTGTTACTTATCTCCAAGGGTCTGACAGAGTCAGACAAAATCTAGGAATCCTTTGACGGAGAGGAAATGGATGACAAGGCAGGGTGAAGTGTAGAATTCGTCCCATAGTATGTTCATACAATTCAGGATATGCTTAGGAGAATCTTGGTGTCCATGGCATTTAGGACAGAAGGAGATCCAGTTTGCGAGGCTTAGTGCCAGAAGCTGAGGTTTCTATAACTTATTTTGATACCTTGCAACTCGAAGATGGTAAACTCAAATCTACCGTCCAACAGCCGCCGCCTGCCTCGGTAGATGTGCCACAGAATCATACCTTGATGAGGCAAGAAGTATCATCGACACCTATTCTCTTAAACTGGCAAACACAGTCAGTGCACCCCGTAGAAAATTTGTGTATGTCACCTTACCGAACCGCGTCAAATCCTATACTATTCCTCTACGTCCCTGTTCTTGACCGGACCATCGTCGGTGACACGCTGGTATTCCATCATTGAATGCCATCCGACACAATGGACATTATCCTCTTCAAGATTGACCAATTGCGCCGGTCCAGTATGATACTCAAGCTATCGCTTTCGTACACCAGCTTGCGTTTTTCATCCGAGGTCCTGGTACAAGACAGCACGAAGTGGAGACAATCCCCCACCACATTGCATGAGCGACCTAACTCACTTATCGGATACCCTCGTTTATGAAGATATTCCGGAACACGTCCGTGACCAGTCGCTATTTGGGCAACAATAGCATTTCCGAGAACTCTTTTTACAGACACTGTCTCGAAGAATCTGAAGGTCTGGCGACCGACTTCTTTTCTTTCCCATCTTAGCTGCCATACATGCAGTGCTTCTTTACGCAACACCTTTAGAAGGTGCGACCCTGGACGTGACAGGTCAAGTGTTGGCTCTGGCAAACTCGCAGCCTCCGCCAGTTCATCTTCTCTTTCGTTTCCGAAAGTGCCGGCATGAGCACGTATATAGTGCAAATGCACCTCTCTGTCACCAGTGGCTTCCCGGTAGGTGTCATTTACCTTATTTACCAAGATGTTGTGGCTGTTCGGATCGGCCAGGGTATATAGGGAGGATATTATCCGCTACAAAATTGAGGGATATTAGGAGGTCAGAGGCAAGACGTGCAAGGCAAGTGCTGGATTTCCTATAATAGGAAAGTGCCAAAGAAAGTCCTGGCTTTCAACACTTGTAGAAGTGGTTTGTCAAAGGTACCTGCCAAGCGGTATAAATCTAGGCTTTTCTCAGGGAGAAGAGGTCGAGGTAGGTAAGTGTGTAAGTAGAAGGAGCAAGATGACCTGAGCCCTCCTTTGCTAAAATGTCTGCTATTTCATTGCCTCCAATATCCACATGATACGGGATAACATTAAAAACAAATATTATGCCGAAGAGAGACAATTTTAAGTTTGTGTAGGATAGAAAGGCTTATTTGGTTTGCCAAGCAGGTCCAAAAAACTATTTTTTAAAACTATTCATTAAAAATAAGTATAATTAGTTAGATTATTAACTTGAAAAGACTTAAATTTCTTACTTCTTTCTTTATTGTTACATTTTTCTACATTGAGGAGTTTTGGCACATTTTTTGAATGTATTATATGCTACAATATTTTGCAGAGAATTTTTTGTGCAATATCCATTATTAGAAATTAAAGTTAAGGTCTTAAATGTTTTTCATTATAGGAAGAAAATATAAATTTTAAATAAATATAAACGTCTACCTTCAAATATTTTAGCATTTTATTTTAAATAATATGCTAATAATTGGATTATTACGCAGAATTTCTTTCAAATTTTTATTTCTGTCTTGTATATCTATACTTGTCATAGTAAAAATATATTTAGATAAGGTTATATACAAAATAAGTAGCTATAAAAAACGTAAAAACATTTCTTGGCAAAACTAAATGTTTACATGTGTGCAGAAGACAAAAGTTTATTCTTGTTATGTGATTATATGTTGTCATTGAAAGTTTATAGTTCTAAATTATAATTTATGTACATATTAAATTAACGGAAAAAACTTATTTTTAAAACCTGTCAGAGAGGAATTAAAATGTTTGATATTCTGTACTTAATAGGTATATGTAACTGAAAAAATATTTTTATGAACTAAATAAGAAAAGAATATGTACTTTATATTTGTAAGTAAACTAAAATATTAACATTATGTGACATTGACTATTTTGTGGGGTTTTTTTTATATGTTTATAGTTATTTCATAATAACAGTTTTGAATAATTTAATTCAGTAGAATTTCAAAATTTCTTTATATTTCAAACTATTTTAATTTTTAAGAATGTTGCTTATTAAATATTAGCACATGTGTTTAAAGTAAAAAGGAAAATATAGTGATTTTTTTGGAAGTAACAGAAACTGAAATCATAAAAATCATATATTGACTAAATTAAAATTATTTTGAAACTAAAATAAATACTTTAGAAACTTTGAATTAATTTTATCAAATTTTAAATGTCTTATGAAAATTTATTGAAAAGGAAAACACTTTTTTTGTATAATTTATCGTTTAACATTAATAAAATAGAGCATATATTAGTAAAAAATTGCCTTATTGTATGAAACCTAATGGAATATTTACTATTCATATTTATTGAATCACCCATGCATTATTAAAGTTTTGCACTTATATAATCTGGATGTTAAATACAAATACTTTTCCATACACATTTTTTAAATGATAAATTGATGAAAATTTTAAGTGTGTTTCCAAGTATGCTTTAACAATTACAATCAATACGATGTTCCTTTAAATTAAAAAATAAAAAAAAATATTAAATGACTATATGATATTTTTGTGTATGAAATTTCTTTCAAATTATTTTGAAACAGATGAACAAATAATGGTTGATTGGGTTTCATGGCGCAAGGTCCAACTGCCAGCAAATATTATGAGAATGTATGTTTTCTTCTAACTAAAACTTTATTTATTATTTAATGTCTAATTAATAAAATGAAAGAATATATACTAAACATTTTCTAAAATCCAAAAATTATAATCACTTTCTAATTCACTTAACTATTTATGCATTAATTATAATTTGAATTTATATAAGAAGATTTTATAACATAATGCTATAGTAATTACAAGTAATGCATGGCTTCAAAATAAAAATACACTTTTTAAAATATGAAATTTTTTTCACAAGCATGTTTTTATCATTTATTAAATTAGAAAGTGGTACAAACATTTTATTTTTATAAGTAAGCATTTGATACTATGCATACCTAGGTGCAACGTTCTACGGATTTTAGTATACATATTTTGTTTTGCAATAAATTGACACACTTCAAACTTACCAAAATTTTTATTATTGATAAATTCTGGTATGATTGAAGTGTATTTAGATATGTTTGAAGGGAATTTAGAATATATGGAATAAAAAAAGAACTTATGCTAACTTCTCTTTGCATATTAAATTTAAAAATAAAATCACATTCCCAATTTTTTAAAAAAATGTTTATTCACCAATTATATTTTTGCATATATATAATAACTATATAACATAACTAAATAATTTGGATGCATGTTTTTGTGATTTATTATATATTTAAATGATTTTCCAACCTTTATGTCTATTTTAAAATACAAATTTTTTAATTCAATATTAAATATCCTACACTAGATATAAAAAGAAAAAAAAACAAATATATGTATTTGATATTTGTATAATATTTGCAAGTGTGAGGTTGTATTATGGATTACTGCGCTATAAATAAGCAAGAAACAAAGTGATAATTGTCAACTTCTTAAATTGTAGAAAACGATTTATTTAATATTTTTTATTAATATTTTGTATGCATAAAATATAATCTTCTTATATCGAAGCAAGCAAACTTAAAATATATATTCATTTTCCCAATTTTATTATTTCATGTACTAATGACATTTTGAAATTATTTATGTATTGAGATAATTTAATTCATTACTTCTGGTGCATGTTTTTATTGCAGATGTTTTGATGCAAATGTTAGCGGATGGCTTAAAATTTTATATAAATTTTAAATATGAAAATTTTGAAGGCAATAATTTTTTGTTTCAAGTTCATGTGTTAAAAAAATTGAAGTAGATATTTGACTTTTATAAGAAATGCTTGTGCAGGTGATATTGTTTTATAAATTCTGGTGAAATACATAAATCAATAATATATATATATATATATATATATATATATATATATATATATATATATATATATACACACACAACATCACTCTATTTTTTATAAAAATGGAAAGCATGCAGTCTCACTTTCTAATTTTTAGCTATATCTTATACAGAAAATTTTTTAGCTATCATTAAATGGCAAAAAATAGAACTTTTCAAAGAAATCTATTCAAATTACTTTTCAAGTTTAAATTTTTTTCCAAACATTAATATTTCTTTTAATTACATAGCATGAATTTATACTTACAATTTTGAATTTATATATCACTATGTATTATTATTTTGTATTTACATAGTATTATAACACATAATATAATCATTTTAATATTTATGGATTTTTTAGATGTTTGTTTATAAACTATATATTTTATTTAAAATTTGTAATTTTTCCTTCCTCATAAATTAAAAAATCATACAAATATTTGATTTTAATATAATGTTGCTAAGTGTGAGCTCTTTTTATTGATTAATGCAAAACAAAGTAAATAAAATGCAAAACACATCTCTCCACTTTCTGCTTATTAGAGCAGTGCTTGTGAAAAAAATAAGCTTTAAGGAAGTCAAACCTAATTTGGTGAACTTAAGCGCCAGCCCTCTTTGTAAACACATACCCGTCTATGAAAGCAAATACATTTTCTCTCCTTTATTTTCATATTCTTTTTGGTTTAAAGGCTTGGTGCTTACACTCCACGCTTTTCTGTGATCAATTACGTAAAAATGTGCCAGGCAAAAGGATATCCTCCTGCTCTGGCTTTATTTATATTTCAGTGGCATTGATAGTCTTTGAGGTTCTGACTGCACATTAGTTAGGTTCCTGCCGACATGGGGCGCCACCATCGAGGCTGAAGAAAATCTGCAATGGATGTAGCGTGGACGTGATGTGAATTCCATTGTTTCTTCTGGCGGGGAAACGCGCACTCGAAGAATTTTCGTTACAAGCTGTTTTCGATTTGTCCTCGAGACAAAAGAAGAATGGTCCCCGGTCGTTAAGAGAAACCCAATGCTGGGGGTGTATGTGCCGAATGACTCGGTTTTGTTTGCAACGATTTATTTGTGAAGAAATATATGTATGTTTGGTAGTTACTTCGTAACTGGAATTCTAATGTTGTTTCGCTTGGTATATGCAGCACAAAGTAATGTTGACATTACATTAGAATCCATTAAAATATTCTCTTTGTTACATTGATGCTTTCGAATTGAATGTTTCACCTCCACCTAACTAGGATTGATTGTATCAAAAAATGCAATTTAATTTATTGACGTATGTTTGTGGGTAAAACAGAACTAAAATATTTTATTAAATAAAGAATACATTTAGTGGTTTTTATTATATTTCATTGTGTAAATATTGTGATACCTGCAGAAATTTTAAATAAAATAAATCATAAAAATTCCATGTATATCAAAAACGGTTAAACATACGTCTTTATCTCATTATAACGCTGTTCTACAATTTGCTGAAATTTTTATAACAAAACTAACCAAATTTAAATTAGTTTATTTAAAAAAATATTTTGTTTTGTTAAATGAAAAGACTTAAAAATAGAGTGCATCCCAAATAATATTATTTATGGAATTTCTCTTATTCTCTTATCAGATTTGACAAAATTTTTAAGTATATATATATATATATATATATATATATATATATATATATATATATATATATATATATATATATATATATATATATATATATATATATATATATATAACGAATTTTGAAACGCTAACTTCCTTTGTCTCCAATCATAGTAATCCACTGATACGATTACGAATTTTTGAAGAAAATGTAATTATTTATAATTTTTAATGGATAAATAAATAATAAATGGATAGTTAAACTTTTTTTTCCACGTGCATGTCTGTCGTGGATTTTTAAAAGTGTTCAAAGTTTTCTCCATTGCGATATATTCTTAATAACTATTAAAAGTGAAAATGTTTCTTGAAATAAAGATACAATGTTAAATTGATTTATAAATGAAGTAGTAGAATGTTTCAGAGACGTAAATAATTCACACTGCCAATTTTTCTCATTTTTAAAAGCACCTGCTCTCTTCTGGTTTCTGTTTTTAATATGCTTAAGACGTGATGTGAAATTTCTAATCAAAATCAGAAATATATATATATTTTGCATAAAAACATACAAATATTTTTGTTCTGCTTTAATTCTTAAATTTGTAGATGTGCAGTTTGAAATAGGTAGTTTAAATTTTCTATTTCATCATTACATTGAGAAAAAAAATTATAACATTTTATTTGTTCTGTCACTGCTTAAAAGAAATCGGATAAAATGTAAAGTTTTGAATTGTAAAATATGTATTATTTGAGTAATGATTTTATGTTCCTGACTATAGTTTATACTGTACACAATATTGTGTGATAAAATATTATGTGATTAATTATATACACACACAATATTATGTGATAAAATGAGGTTCACAGTAATAAAAATCTCTTAACTGACTGTAAGATTTTATGTTCATGTCTTCAGTCATTGCTCATAATATAATAAAAACTTTGTATTACATTTTCCGATAAAATGAGATGCAGGGTAATAAGTTCTTTTTAGGTGATTAAACGCTTTTATTTCTTAATTCCAGTTATAAATGGTTATTGCCATAGTATTACAAAAGTAAGAAAATGTGTACTTGTTAGTATTTTAAGTGTTTGAGTAGTGATGAATTTATATATCAATTTATTTAACGTGTAACATCCGAAATTTTTCATTGGTTCAACCCGAGTATTAAAATATGCTTAGATACTTAGAATAGAACACATTTTTCATCGATATTCATTGATTTTTTTCAATTTTTAGTAATACATAATTGTTTCATCAAACTGAAACATCAAATATATTGAAAAAATGTTGCATCTAAACTTTCTTTATTTGAGATTAGGGAGAAATATAAAAGGTATCTTCAATCATTTTGTACACAGTAAGCATATAAAAATACCTATATATGAATCCCAGTATGAATATTCAAATATATTCCAATGTGTTTATATAGGTTTATTTTTTACATTAGAAGTATCAAAAATATGTTCGTAGTTTTGTGATATCTCTCTCGAATATCTAATGAAATATCAATCACAGAATTGATTGAGCCGAAATATATGTACAACGATTTCTTATTTTCCGTTTTGTTTATTCGAAGAATATTTCATGTTTACAAATATATAGGAAATAAAATTTTGTTTTTCATATAATCCATGTGAACAGAACCGGTATACAGAGTTAAATGTGCTTATTGAATATTAGTTCTTATAAGATAATATTATTTTTAAAAAAGAGTACTTTGAAGTGAAGTAAAAATTTTTACAATTTAAAATTTAATCAGCATGACTACGATTTCCATACAAATTTGATTCAAGAGTTTATTTTGAAGGAAAACAGCATATTCTTTGAAATAATGTCCTTATCCAATTGTTGTTCATTTCAATTTATCATAAATATTAATAAAGAAAAAGAGACCTCTGTAAAATTTCCATTTTTAAAATGAGAAATATGTTAAATAAATGATAAAATCTTTTTTAATAGCCCATATATTAATTCATATTTATTAATACTTAAATTTAAAAGAATTTTGAAAGATATTCATGTATTGTTTAAAAAAAAACATACATACAGTTATAGTATTTTTAAAACGGAACATAGCAATAAAGAATAATTAATACATGAATAAAATTTATTTAATGTAAGAGTAGGATGAGTTAAATCATTTTAAGCCTTTTGATTTTTTTATAGTCTTAACAATAATTTTCATATATTTCATTAAAATATATCATTTAAATTATATTCTAAAATTAATTGTATTCTGTAAACCAATGTCCATGCTACTTTTATAAGTATAGCTTGAACCATAAGAAAAGACCTATTAACTAATATAATACTCTTAGCTTCCAGAGAATATTAAAATTATTAACAGCTAATATTAATACACAGAAAATATTAAAACTGTTTACTATAAATATTTTCATGAAACCAATAAATTATAATTTTAGGGATTCTTTTCAATTCCCGTTTTATGATTCAATCTTGAAACCTGAGACATTATTATCAAAAATAGTGTTCTTACAAAATATAAAATTATAATAATGTGTATGAAAATTCCTGGAAAATGAATAAAACTTCTGTAGCATTGGTGAAAGTATGACAAAGTTTTTAATACTAAGCACTGGATATAACTGTAACCCTATATAAAATCTTTTTTTGTTTTTATATAAAGTCTATATTACGCGTATACTTTAATAGGAGAGAATGTGTAGCAGTTAAATGGTGAAGCTGGTCACTCTTCTTTTCATGTATTGCACCTTGTTTTTTTATAATTTTAAATTGTTTTAATAAATGTTATTTCCCCGCATATAATGTGCCTTATTAGATTCTTTTTAGAAGAATTATTTTTGCTTTTATCTACCTAATTCTACTGCGTATATATTCTGGACGTCTTACGACAAACAAAAATTATGGAATGGTTCACTTCCTTATTTTCTATCTATGCAATCATTTTAGCACATTTAAAAAAGAAGACATTTGGTTTTGAAAGAAGAACTAATTAAATGAAATTTATTACTTTAGTAAAAATATTTCACAAGCAACTAATAAAAATTAAACTTCAATAGGTAAGACAAAATGCATTCAGATCTTTAATTAAATTTTTCATGTGATTCTCTAACAACACTGATAAACAAGTATTGGGAACAGTATTTTTACCTTTCCTAGAAGTTGAGCGTTCTATTCATCCAATGATTTATTTTGTCAAAAACAACATCAGACCTTAAAAAATTTGTTGAGGTTGTTATTGCGAACTCGTATTTTCCCGCGCGAAATTCTTTCTGAGCTTCGATTCGCTGGCGAGATGCGATAAAATTCTAAAGTAGAACAAAATACTATAAGAAAAGAATACTGGATCCAGTAACTATCTGGAAAAAAATGTCTGTACAATAATGTGTCTGGCAGGGAAGTGTGGAACAAAAATAACATCATCTCAGCAGTCATATCTCAGTCCTTTGTACTGCAGAGTCGGAAAAATTACGGCTTACTTGTGTCGTGAAGCAGAATCCTAAATAAGGAAATAGTAACGCTATTCTTCTGCAAAACAGAGCGTTACAAAACACTTAAAATCCTCCACTGGAAGAAGTAAATAAAGAGAGAAGTTGAGAAAACCCGAAGCGCACGCTTCCTTCTTCGGAGCGGTCCGGCCCGCCTGGACAGATTTACAAACCGTGAAAATGAAATTAAAGGGCTTCCAGGCTGCAGAAGCTGCGGAGAAAAAGGATATCTTCTGAGGCTAGCTATTTCGTGCTGTGCTGCATCTGGTGTTTATCGCTGGTATATTTTTCGGTATTCCGTAACATTAACTCGTGGTAGAGTGAGAAAATTCCATTTTGAGGTAAAATGTTCTTTAGAATGAAGATTCCCTTTCATGAAAATGACGCTACGCTTTGAGCGGCCACTTAAAGAGAGCTGCAGTAAGCTTACATTTGGTGGGAAGTACCATACTAAACTATCATGATTCTATTCCGAAATAATAGTCTACAAATAAGGCTTTGTTTGGCTAGAATATGAAACTAGAGATTAATTTAGAGATAAAATTTTGCTTTTTCATGACATATAAAACTATGAATTTGTAAATAGTTTTTAATGATTGATTTTGTTATATTTTTAAAATTTTAAAATTATAACTTTTAAAGCATAAAATTATAATTAATCTTCGGTAAAAATCTAAGTATTAATGATATTTGATTATAGAATTGAGTAATTATTATATTCAGTTATCATTCATTGATTCGTTTGATTAATGTGCTAGCTGAAATGTCGACTACGTCATTTTATCGTGATTTAAAATAAAGAAGCGGTTGGGTAAGATTTGTGTTTTCCCAATCTGCAGAAATATATCCTCCTAAACATATCTTAGTAACTAAACTAAATGAAAATGAATATAAAGTAAATATTTCTTATAGATGTGGAAAGCGCTATTTTTTTTTAAATTCTGTGAATTGCAACATTCTACAAGTATTTTTATATTTTATTTACTAAATCAGTAAAACATTCCCTTGGTATTCATTTTGAATGTTTCATCACTTTAGTAAAGCAAACTTTAAAGTATTTCTCAACAGCAACATTTTGAATTACATTCATTTATCCGAACACTTTATGGGATAAATGAGTCTCATTCATTTTAACACACAAATATTTTTACCACATATTTCTTTATATATAAAATATTCTTTTCGTAATGACATTTTTTTCCAAATTCCGGAAAGACATATTAATGTCATTCCTAATAATATTATGTATCTTTGAAGAATACTCAGTTGAAGTTAATTTTTTCAGTAATTTCCCGTCACGCTATTTCTTATGATTTGTTCTAAAAATAGATGCATTTTAATGCATCACTTGCCATTAGATATGTGGCAGAAATGTATTTTTTAACCTTATAAATGCCACTCTTAATTGCTCAAAGTTAATTTTTGCTTTTCTTTTATCAACTGCATATTTAATACGTAGCAATAACGATTTTTTTATTTGTCAATGAAATACTAATTTCTTCTGTTGTTTGATGCACAATTATTAAATATTTTCAAATGATTTTAAATGAACGCAATAAATATTTTCTTTAAAAAAAATACGGAGGGTTACGTTGTTTAAATAGTATACTTTATTCTGCATTACATAGTTAAAATTTGTGGGAAAAATATTTTATTGTTAACCATAATCAATGTTACTGTTTTATAAAAACCGCTAAGAAGCTCTTGATTTACAAAAGAACTCGAAATAATTATTATTGGATGCATTCATGTTTTAAAATTTTGGTTTATATATATAATTCTGAGCTTAACATATAAAACAATCTTAAATAATCGAGAACTCTTAGGCATTTGCAGAATACATATATGCCCATTCCAATTTTTCATTAAAAAGAAACAAAATTCATTCACATTAAAAATCAATATTTTCATCAGCAGATTTTTTTTTAAAAAAGTAAGCTTTCAAATGTATGAAATAATCATGTAATATGGTTGCATGTATGATCTTTAAGAGTTATAACACTAGAAAAGATTTTTAGACACATGGTTGCATCGCATTCATTTCGATTAATTCCATAACAAATAGATGTACATTAATTATAAAAATGAAAATATCATGTTTTTTTTTCTTTTTCGATAACATACTTAGAACATATTCATCATTGTCATTTATTCACTGAAATCAAAAATTACATAAATTAAGAAATATTATAAATTTATTCACAAAACACAATAAATAGTAATTTTTAAAACATTACAAGCATGGAATTAGATTTAATTTCAAAAATGTAATCTTAATATCCAGTTATTTCGAAATTAAAATTTGCTTTTGAAATTGATCTTAAAAAATTACTCTTTTGGGAAAATTTTTCAAATACTTTAAGAATGTAACTTACCCATGTACTATGTTTCTTTAAAAAATATGTTATTACTCACCTAAAAATAAGAAAAGTATGTATCAGTATGTTTAAAATATAGAAACAAAGAAAGCAGTATAATTTAAAAAGAAAATGTTTGCATTGGGACAAATATATGTTATTAATTTGTTGTTTCCAAATTTTTAAAATGCTTTTTCAAAAATAGAAAAATATTTAATAAAACGTTTACTATTATCAGCACAAAAAATATTATAAATAATTTATAAGAATTGAATTTTTTATGTATCTCACATATAACTAACTTTTTATACTCTTATAATTTTTAAAAACAAACATTCATAAATGTATATTTTTCAGAAATTGACTTTTGCAAATTGAAACACTTTTTATTCCTAAGGGCACTTTGAAGGAAATTGGAAAAATAATTCAATTTCAGCAATTAAAAAAGTACTAGAGAATAATTAATACTGAATAAGTATGGCAATAAATTTATCATTCAAAAAAAATTATAAGATACTACATAATTTTTTTTTAATTTGCTTTAGCTAATAACAGAAGAGAAAATAACAATGCAATTTGTTCAGCACATATTCTAGGTTTCGTGCGCTATGCTTAATGTGCTATGTATTTGTACTATATATTTTCCGTATTTCTGCTATTTTCTTTCTTATTTCCATTTGACATAAAAAAAGCTGTATTTAAAATACAGCAAAAAAATAGAGAACTATTCGTATGAGATAATCTGGCCAAATTTTCCTTATATTTTTCAGTTAAAATCTCATTATGTGTTATAAAAATGACTTCGTATTTCTTTTATAAATTTTTTGTGTTAATATATTTAAATATACATTATTATTAATTAAATTGCATCATATATTTATTGGTTTAATTTAAATATTACAGTATATATTGAATACTTTAAAATATTTAAAAGTCTTAAAGGTTATTGTAAGTAAAATAAAGGAACGCACACACACTTATAGTGTAGTGCGTATATACATTCATATATATATATATATATATCGTAACAATATATTTATAAAAATTATATATATCTAAGATAGATTGATCATTTAAATTCGTCACATGCCATAGATAATTACACATTTCCAATAGCAAGCTAAAAGCCTCAGGAGTAAATGACGGATAACATGGCGATTCTTTGACATGCATTAGATAAAACTTTGGAAGCCCCTATCTGTAACTCCCAAACGCAGCCACTAGTGTAAGAGGGTATAAAATCCGGGATTACTCCGGTATAAATAGTCAAGGCACAAAATCAGGAAATCAGGAAACCCCGTTGTACTGATAAGTCCTCGAATATCTGATACCACTTTGGCCAGATACTTCACGCGCCGCATACCAAAACATGGATTGGTGGAGTATACCGCAGGAATTTTATTTTTTTGTTCTTTTCCTTCTCTCCCATACATTGGTATTCTCTTCCGATTTGAAGCCTTCTTTCAGAAAAAAAGGAAAGTTATCGCTTGATGTCATTGTTCTGGTGGGCTGGTCTGCCACTTGATATACATTGGAAGATTCCAGAGTTTCTATTTCCAGCCACCAATGGGGTTGCGAGCATCCGGTTGTGCATTTGGATGGCAGTGTGTCCATGGTGAGTCTTATCTAAAGTGCTTTCTCTTTTGCGGTGCCGAAAATTACTGTTCCTAACCAAGGAAAAAATGGGGATAAAATGGGGGACTGTAAGAATGTATCTTTTCCGGAACACCACGAGTGCTCTATTACCAATCTTCACTTAGAAATAACAATGAGAGTTTCGATAGCTCTTGTACACTTCGGCGCAAATAAGAATAAAAGATGTTACAAGTATTATAGTTATATATATATATATATATATATATATATATATATATATATATATATATATATATATATATATATATATATATATATATATATATATATATATATATATATATATAATATATATATATATATATATATATATATATATATATATATATATATATATATATATATATATATATATATATATATATATATATATATATATATATATCATATTTTATATTTTCATGTCATCATCAGTATATAACATTTATTAGAAAAATAGAGATCTGTAAATATAGTTTCTTGTCATATACAACAGAGGAAATTGGTTACAAAATTTTATTAAAAAATTAATCAAATTTATTTGCTCATTATCTATCAGAACTGAATTTTAACTTTGTTATACTTAAATATTGATTTCTTTAAATATCACAAACTTGAAATTTAGTTCTTTCTAATCTTTATTAAAGAGATTTCGGAATAATCTTTATTATTTATATATTATATCAGTTCTTTATGATCAGTGTTAAAGTATCAGAAAATTGATACTTTAACACTGATCATAAATAACACTGATCATACTTTAACACTGATCATTGTGATACTTTAGTACTGATCATAATGAACTGATATAATATTTACTGTTTAAATAAATGTCATAAATAGTGAATAATTTTAAATATTTTGATAGAAAAATATTTTATGATTAAAATAGATTATGGTGAATATTTTTTTGAATTTGAAATGCTGCTGTGATGCTTAAATGTGCTGAATTTATTTATATAGAATTGCACAGAAATCAAAATTGATGACAGTTAAACAATCAGTGACATACGTTCAGCTGAAACAAAAGTCATTGAAATTCATTTTATATGTACGTCATATCGCCGATTGGTAATTAATTAGGTTTTATGTGATAATTAATACCAATAAACAAAAATTGCTTCACGATGCATTATGCATGCGCATTCTTATGTAAATACTTAGTTTGTTCTCTTCAATCACCATATATAGATGCTTGCATTCAATATTTTTTTCAAACAATTTTTTGTGCTAAAACTTAAATTCAATAACGAATCATGTGCACTTTGGCTTAGTGATAAGCAAATGAAGCTCGATGGTACTTGTTCACTGAAACTACTGATAAAATTGAACATTCATCTTGGGTTTTTGTGGGGAACTCTTTCATTTAGCGATATCTTGGTACTGTGTCTCGTAGTCAAATGTGATTTATAACGACTTAACTGGAAAGTGTTTGTATATTGTAGTATACGTGTTAAATATTAAGAATTCTTTAAAACAAAGCAAATGTTATTTATTTTGATTTTATAAATTGAATTAGTGTGTGTGAATAAATATACAGAATGTTTCGCTTGAAATTTTAATTAGTCAGTGGTATAGCAAATAGAGGCAATACTAATGGAAATTGCTTTCTCTGATAAAGTTTTCAAAAATAAGGTGATAAATTTTCAAAAACATATGCTTTGGAAAAATATTTAAACTCTTAAAAATTCTTTTTAATGTTGTTTTTTTTTCAAATAATTTAAACACCTTTGATCCATCTCAATGAGTAAAATTTGAAAGAAATTTATAAATTGTGAAAATATGGCTCTATCTTTGCCATATTGTGATGTGCCAATTAATTTGCATTAAAACTTTATCACACAGTTTTTAATCTCTTAATAAATTAGATGAATGCGTCTATGAAGAAGCATTTGGTTGATAAAAATAAATGATAAATTAATTATTTATAGGTTTCGTTTCTAAATTGAAGAAGTCATTTTGAGTAGTTGAGTAAATCATCTTGACTTTGTTTACATTCAACAACAACTAATGTTTCATTGGACATCAAACATTGATTTACTTATGATCCAGTTTTTCCCTTTTATTAAATAGTTTTGTAAAAATTTTCCATAAAAGGGAAATTCTTGTTCCGTAATAAAAATTAATTTTTCCTTCTTTGATACTATGAAATGTAAAAATTTTCACATTTAATTTGTTTTAAGTAAGTTTTAAAACAATTTTTTCAATAAAATGTTTAAGTACATCAGTTTAAATAAAACATATCTACCATTTTAAATGATAATACATGTTTCCCTTTTAATTTCCTTTTATTATTAGTTTTACCATTTTCTACAACCTTTTATTATAGATTTTCTGCCTATTAATACTTAATACAAACATCTTTATATTTGAAGTTAAATTTTTGAAACGATATTGTTACTGGAAAAAATTAACAATAATTTATAAAATGATAAAATAATTTAAAATCGGAAAAAAATGTAAGAGGATTTCACTCCTTATTAGTAAGAAATAAAATTTTAAATATGAATTTCATTTTCAACCAAAAATTGAATCACCAAAAAAAATTCCTGACATTTTTTCCAAAATGAGAGAGCTAGAGAGAACTTAGATAATATATTTAAATAGGCATATATTAACTAAAAGACAGAAGAAATCCTTATTATTACTTAACTGTTTGACTTTCCCTATTTTTTATTTTTTTTAATTCCCCTGCTTACTGAATTCTATCATTACTGACTTATGAGAATTTTTTAATGCGCATAAAAAGCAGCTCTTTTTATTCCACAATCATTTGTTTCTTCGGGAAATGTGACAAACTCCGTCATTTTCCTTTTCCACTCATTTCCATAATTCATTCATTTTCCAAAATTGTCTCTTATGAAAACCTATTTCTTTATCTGAAATACCATTTTCTCCTTTTGCGAGCATCACTCCAAATAAAATGCACTTCCTTAACTTCCTAAACTAGCTTCAGTGGGTATAAATGATTTAATTTTCTTTGAAATGAAAATAAGAATAATTTTTTTACACAACCTTAAGTTTTAATTCCTTTTGAAAGGAATTTTCTTTTATGACTGTTGTGTCATTTTAAAATTTTAATTAATAAACATTTAATCATACTCGTTCAATGTTTTACATAATTATATTTTAAGTATAAAATGAAATAAATTTATTTTGGAGAGAGATTGAATATTTTTTAAATTTTTTAAGCGTCGAGAAATGAAACACACACTTAACTTCCTGAATTAAGTTTAAGGATTCTACAGGGATTCACTTTCTTTTAAAAGAAAATTAATGTTATGAACTTGTAGAATTTAATTGTTTCAAAAAGAAGATTCATGTAAATTTACAACTCTAAAAAGTTTTATTATTAAGCTTTATTATTTTATTATTAAAATGTTTTATTATTAATGACACAATATTAAAATTTACACTATTATTCTCATATATTTATGTTTGTTTTCTAAAATGAATGAAATTATATCCGATACAATATTACTTTTTCATTTTAATTACGTTAAGCAAAATGGATATCTTGAAAACTACAAACTTACTTTAGTAGCTATAAGAGATTTAATTCTTTTTATAACAGAAGTAAATACAATTTAACTACTATTTCAGATGGTAGGCAATCAATTATTTGAAAATAAATTATTTTTATGAATATAAAGTCACAGAAATATTTTTCATATAATATGCAATGATATGCAGATATTATTACACAAATTGTCTTGCAAGATATACAAAGATAATTTAAAAACTTTTACTGTGCTTTACCTGTTTTTCTAAAAATTTTGTATTTGATTATAAATAAGCATTATTTAATTCATTAAACTTTCCTATTTATATATTTTTTATTTGACAATAAATAAAAGTTATTTTAAACCCATCTCTCTGATATTTCTTGTTTTTGTAAAACTGTGTATAATATTTATTTTTCACTATAAATAAAAATTATTTGCATTTATAGTCAAGTACCAAAATTACGCAATTTTTGAATTCCACCCCCTGACATTTCCTGTTTTTGAATAATTTTGCCAAATTTTCGTATTCGACTATAAATAGCTATTATTTGTAACCACTGTTGGATATTTCCTGTTTTTGTATTTTTATATTTGACAATAAATAAGCATTATTTGAAAGCCTTCATTATAACATTTCCAATTTTTGCATTATTTTCGTATATGACTATGTAAAGAAGCATTATTTGAAAAACTTCCCCTCTGACACATTTTATTTTTGTGTAATTCTGCATAACTTTTGTACTTGACAATAAAAAGGCAATTTTATTAATCGAAAAGCCCTTCTCTGATATTTCCTGTTTTTTGCATAATTTTGAATAACTTTTGTATTTAATTATAAATGTCATTTGAAGCCCACCACTCTGACATTTTCTGTTTTTAGTAGCATTACTAAAAATAGAATACTCTCTGAGCATTTTAAATTAGTAAAATCATGAGTAATTGTAATTCATTCGAAAGGAAAATAGGAATGTTTTGTCATATTGCATTCAGTTCTTTTCTTAACAGAAACACACATGAACAGCAAGACACGCTCATTTTATAAATTTTATGTTTTTGAAATTTCATTCACACACGAAATGAAATCATTCTGATTAAGAGTTTCAAAATTGAGAAATAATTGATTGTCTTTAGCCACTTCAATTATTGAAATTTGTCGCTAGAAACTGTTCGCTACAACTTTAACTAAAGTGTCTGTCTGATGAACTAGTAACATATAAAAAAACATCTTAATAAGAAGCTGGTTCAATATTTATAACACAGAAGGTGTTTCAAGTTCACAATTAAAAATAAAATCATTAAAAGAAATTTTAATTATAACTCTTTTAATTAATTAATAATAAATTGTAAAGAATATCAGCTAATGTGTTCATTACAGAATAATAATTTTTCATACATACTTGCAGTTTAAATACTGAATTAATTTTAAAATTTGTCAGTTTTCTTATTTTAGTAGATAATTTTTTTTGATGAATTCATAAATATTCTTTGAATATTATATGAACAATATTCAATGAAAATTAATTTATAAAATATGTTTGGAAACATTAATCTCTAAAGAACATCAAATTAAGCAAGTGAAATAACTTAAAATACTAACTTTGCAATATTGAGCCTTGCGTAGCAATTCTCAATTCTCTTAATTCTTGTGATAAATAAATTTAAAAAAATTGAAGCCTTTACTATTTCTTTACACAGAATTTTACTTTGGTTCTTGTATTTACTTATTAGAAACTTAAGCATTTTATGCATATTTTTAACAGTTTATGAACACCTTATACACGATATGTCTTCAACCGAACGATTAAAAATTTTAAATGGTACATATTTTATGGACAACAAGAATTTTATTGCTCCCATATTCAGGTAATAAAATATGCAACTATATTTTATATTTCGTTGCTTTTTTCTTTTCTTTTTTGAAAATTTTTTTAAAACTCTGTGTGTATAATTACTGCTTTTGAAAACAAAATAAATATTCATTTTATGTTAAATTTTTGCAAGCCGTATGGTACAGTAAAAAAGAAGTCATTCGTTTCAGCTTAAAAATGTTTACAGAGTTTTTGGCTTTAAAAGTTGGTTGCATTAAAATTTAGTACCTGGAGTTTTATTGCTTACCTTTGTTCCAACTTTGAGAAGTAGTAAGCTAGTTACAAGAGCGATTAAGTAGGAAAGTAATTAATTCACTGGGCCATAAAATCTTGCCATTTCCTCAGCTCAGCTTTTAAATTTCTTAGAGGCTATTTCCGTTATTTTACTTTCTACTTTGATTAATTAAAGTCATTTAGAGGGGATTTCCATTACCAATCTCAACCTAGCTTCTCGTATTTGGAATAAGATTATTATCGATACAAGTGATGTGGAAAGGGTGTTACTCTTATTTACGACTGCCTTTAATCTTAATTGAAGATCAAAATCAGATAAAAATTCTACACTGCTTTGTAATAAATATAGTTCTTCGATATAAAATATATCGGAAGAAAATTACCCTACAAAAATAAATACATCGATTTCTTATCGCAATAAATATTATTTTAATTTATTTTATGATGAAGTCTCTCATGGGAATCAACCCTTAATAGGAATTATTTGTAGTCAAGTTGTTTTCCTATTGATGACATGAGCATCATATTACCAAGAGAAAATGGTTTTACAAAGCACATAGGAAACGAGAAAAATGATACAAATGATTTCTACACTTTCACTGGAGATTTTCTGGTCTTTAACATTGCTACGTGAGAAAAAAATTAGGAAAATATTGGCTAAGTATTTAAAAATACTGTAGGAATTGTTAACATATTCAAAAATACTGAAAGAATTACTAATACACTTATAAGAAATTTAATAAAGTATATTTTTTTAAATTAAAAATGAATAAAAAATATTAAAATTAGACTGTGCCCACACAAATATTACTTATCCTAAAACCACAAAGAGAGAAAAAAAAACTCAATCACGCAAATTAGAATTGAACACAACATTTGAAGATTACTATGAGTATTGATTATTACCCGATTTCATATCCAAATCAATGTTTTTTAAAGCTTTCATTGACAAAATTAAATATAATTAGACAAACTATCATATCAGAGAATTTTGAATACCTTACGTGCAGGTTAACCATTGATATGAATTTGTATAGTATCATATATCTTCATATATATGATGATATGTGAATCCATATATATGGCTATCATTTCCTTATTATAGATATAGTATAATTTAGGAACATAAATATTACTATATCTTAAAAGAATAATATTAAAATGTTCGTAAAGTGAGTGCAAAAAAGATATAAAATGTGTAGAACATTTATTTATTTTTCTTATTAGCCAGAAGTATTTGAGTTCTGATTTTCATTAGAATTTTCTCATCTTTCTTTGTTCACTTATTTCTAATAAATCAATTAATTTTTCCTACACACATAATTCCATTTATTTTATTAATTGCTTTTAAATGTGTCTATTTTAAATTAAATGCAATTTTACACATTGATAAGCAGTACTTTTCAAATCAGTAAATTTCAAATGTTTATGAGTTTAAGTAATTAAAAAAGCAACTGATTTTATTTCTTCTTTATAAAAGCTAGTTTAGGCATGTTAAATAAAATTATACGTTGTTAAACAACATATGAAGATAAGATATTATGCAAAGAGAAATCATATTTATAGGAAGATATTAGCATGTGGCTGTTGTTAGTTCATTTAAGACTATTGTAAGTTATTAACTCTCACTATATAGATTATCCGCAAATATTATTCATATTTTAGCAGACTATATGGATATGTTGAAAGGAGGGAAACGTACTCAATTCTAGAGCACCCACCAGAAGAATTGCGTGCAGAAAGCAAAAACACATTTTTCCCATGTTGTTCCAAAGTGGCTAGAATCGAACACATAACTTTTCCCACAGGAGACAATTTCCGTAGTTATTGGCTACTGTGAGTTCAGCTACAGAAAGCATGGACATAATACTGATTTCCCTGTACACAACAGTGTCTGGATAAGAGTCATCAACTTTTCACAACAAAGTACTCAACACCTCCATTTGACCACTACGATCCAGTTTTATGACGCTTAAAGTACCAAAACAAAAAAAATAAAAAGAGCATATAGCAGTTTTTTTACCATACTTATAGTATTATCATAGTATTCATTACTCTCCATCACTTTCAGGAAAATTTATTGTCATATTTTAATAAATCAACTCCATTTTCTGACATAGATGCCGTAAAATCCAGATGCTAAATTCTAAGTTTCGTGACTTTTTTGGTGGATTTTGGAGATGCATTTGGTGACTAGGATTTTATAACATCATAGATATATAAATCTAAAATATTTATACAGCAAATTCAATTTTAGTGATTCTACTATTTACGTCATTGCTCAAGTCACAATACGTCATCTTGGCAACATTTCTTCCTCATCAAAAAATTCAGAATTTGACAACCAGGATTATACGGCACCTGTGCCCATTTTTTTATACGAAACTCAAAATTTACAAATTTACTTAAATTAGAAATTAGACGCTTTTAATTCTTGTTAAGCTTAACAAAACTTTTTTAAAATTGTAAGAATTGACATATTTGAAATTATAACGTTTGAAAATCACTAAATAAAAATGTGAGCAATTGATTTTAAAATTTTTTTATAATACATTTATGCATTCAAAATATACTATGTTCATAATTCAAAAATATTATGTTTGTGCATTCAAATTTATGGTGGATTATTATTACATGTATTGAAGAAGTAAGCTTACCAGTTACCCTTATAATAAGTTATTTTTTTATAATAAAATTATTGAAACCAAGCAAATAACTAAAAACAAACATGTTATACTTCCCACTATTGTTTTAAAGAAATTTTAAAATATATTTGCTAAGATTTCCTTTGATAGTTTTAAATTCTATTAATGAATAGTGTAATATTTTAATACGAATTAAATTTGCTTTTAAGTCAGTCAAAGGTGTCATATTACAAAAATCCAATCCCAATCGATTTAAGAAACACATTTTTCAAACAAATTCTTTATGCTTAAAGCAAAGGTATAGAGAACTAATGAGACAATATTCTTGGTAAAAATTTCTAAGAAAAAAATGCTCTCCAGAACTGATAATCTTCCCAAAAAATTCTTTTTCTTATTTTACTCCCACACTTCCCACAGTTAACACTTCACTTAAGTTCTGTCATTACGGTAAAAGTTTTTCTTTTTTACGTCATCATAGAGTTTCTTTGAGTAAGTTCATAAAAAATTATTTATCTAATTACGTTGGCAATATTCTTCATAAATATGCAACGTATTCGTTTGAAAAAAAGTAATGAGTTCAAACGAAGGAATAATCTTTTTCGCATTGTATCGAAATAAAGGAATAATCTTCTAGTTATTATTTCATTTAAGATTGGGTTTACCGAGACTGAGAGAGAAAATCATATTACTTCAAAAATTCAAACATTTCTTATGACGCTGTGTTTACATGTTTTTCTGCGATATGTAATTACAAAGTTGATTCAAAAAAGAAACAAAACAAAATGTAAAGAAATTTATAAATTCCGTTGAGAATTTTTGATATTTTCAGTTTCTTTATTTTTAAATAAATATATAAAATAAATTCAGAAATAAATTTATGACGAAATATTTCAAAATGCTTTTTGCTAAATGTACTGATATTTTGGTAAATGTCTTTATATATTTAAAGTGTATTTAAAGCATTAAAAGATATTTCAGAATTTGCTCTTTAGCAATGTGGTGTTCATTTTATGAAATTAAAAAAAGAATCATTTTAATCTTATACATGATCCAAAACATTTTATTGTTTTAGGAATAACGCAAATCAATGGCATGATGGCATGAATTAATCTCTCTCATCACTGTAGATAAAATACTAGATTCCTAAAATAACTCTAAATAAAAAATATTTAATCTGAATAAATTAATTATATATATATATATATATATATATATATATATATATATATATATATATATATATATATATATATATATATATATATATATATATATATATATATATATATATATATATATATATATATATATATACATATATATATTATATATATGTATATATATGTATATATATATATATATATAAATATATATGTATGTATATATATATAGATAGATAGATAGATATAGATAGATTAGATATATATATATGTGGGTGAGTGTCAATTTTTTATATTCTATATTAGTTAATAAAAAACAAAAATATATTTCATTAAATCAAAATTACTCATAAGAGATGCTGCAATTTTCTTATGTATATATAACGCTTGGTTACCAGGATTTTTTACCGTTATTCGAATACAAGGTGTGCAAGTGATGGCACATTCATGGCCCAAGACATGGTGATTTCTAGGCTCTTCAAGGTGTCTCCCTATGTTATATATCTCGTATTTATTCATTATTTTATTTGATGTTAAATTAATAGCAAAAATCATCTAAACGTCGTTTCTATTCAATTATGGTCAATATAATGCTCACCATACGGCTATGATATTAACGAGAGTGGGTATTAAATTAAACGTGCAAGAAGCAAGCAGAAGAGTAACACCCACGATTCACACCATGATAACCATGGTACTTACCATCTCTCTATGGGGGTGATCCTTTCTCCAACAAATTTGCTAGCAGAATTTACAGATTCGGCAAAGTACGCCATTTTCATGCTGTTCATTATGAACAGTGTTTCACATTCAATCAATGAAAAAAATTTCAGGCCAAAATCTAAGCCTACTATTTTTTCCTGCATTAAAATACATGATTCCGCAATTCTTTTGACTTCCCTTCCAATTGATTTTCTAAAAATCATATTTTTGGTACATTTTCTTTTGTCTTTGAAATTAGTGTACAGTATATTTTTTATAGAAATTTGATATTTTGGTTACAATTCTAAACACCTTAAATGCATATTGTTTATGTACTGTTTATGTATTAATTCCAACAAAACTTTTTACTATTTCCAAACACTTGAAATTTGTTGTTAGTTTTTAGTTATCTAAACATAAATGCTCACTTTCCTTTTAAATATATAAAATTTTAACATACAAATATAGTAGAAACTTTATATGTTATGTGAAATATTTATGAGAAACAAAAATGATACATTTATGATACACAAAAATTATTATTGGAAAATATATTAAACTAGAAAGTGTCAATATCACTTCTTTGATTATGCAGCTTAGGCCTTTATTGATCGAACCATTCGTTATTCAAAGGAAATGCCTGACCCTCTAAAATATATAAGTAAAAAATATGTGAGATTTTGTCCTACATATTTCATGTCTTCGAAATTCCAACGGAGAAATCACAAGAATGAGGACTAAAAGTATAAGCCTTAATAAAAGAATTTTCCGTGATCCAACCTTTCAAACTGGTCAAAACAAAAACAAAAAAAAAAATAACAAATAACAGATAGCAGTGAAAAAACGGAAAATAAACTAAGGCTTCCACAATAAATATTCCACTAAGCTGGAATGCCGACTTCAGCACTCTGCTTTAATCCGGAAATCTCGTCACGTGCTGAAGCAAAAATATGTATCGCGATATAACGCCGTAGCAGAATGGATGAAAGATGGACGTGATATTTATCGCCTTTCATTGGGGAGTTTTCCTTTAAAGGTTTCGAAAGCGTGTTTAGGAAGTTATTTGTGAAGCAGTTACGCCAACATTAACTCACTCATGTCGTGAATTTTACGATGTGATATACATATACATACATATATACATATATATATATATATATATATATATATATATATATATATATATATATATATATATATATATATATATATATATATATATATATATATATATATATATATATATATAGTTGATTTTTCAGAAATGCTAAATTTAGAAGAACTACTATTAAGATATGAAAATTTTGATTTTTTAAAATAAATTCAAACTGCTAATTATAACATGCGCACAGTTTTTCTTATTTAATAAGTAATTTATTCCATTTATTAAAAAAATTAATTTATCTAACTATAATTTTGTTATAAGAAAGTATTGCCTAATGTAAACAATTTGAAAAAATTCACATTTTTTCATTTTTCTAAACAATGTTATGTTTTTGGTTATTATAAATCCTATTATAGAAGTCTTTCCATATAAATAAAACATTTTCGAGAGATGTTTCTTAAATAGAAAATAAAAATAATGATCTCATATTAAATTTATTGAATGAATTGTATAAAAAGTTTGAATATGAAATATATTGAAAAGTGTCTAAGCTAAGTATTTTAAAATTATGGTATTTATTACAGTTGGATTCACAAAGATTGTTTCTAATCACCCACATAATTGATTTATTGAATGCATTAATTTTTATTCTTGCTTATGAAAGTGATTAAGTACATATATATTTAAGAATACGTTTTTAAGATAGTTTTACAACCTTTAATAAAATAGATTGCCTAAATTATAGAATACTATCTCTCTCTTAATTGAATATATGTCATTAAAAGAGTTGAAAAAAACATTATTTTAATTACGTTGATTGAATAAACTTACATTACTAATTAAATAATATGCTTACAATAACATTTTTTATTTACAAGTCAATTCATTTGATTTACTTATATGATTACTAGAAATTTTATTCATTAGAAATAATTATAAAGACCATTCCATTCATTATATAAGACATAATTGTTGTATAAAATTATCATAAAAGTTTATCTTTGAAAAGAATTTTTTTTAAATTATCAGTATGTTACAACTTAAATACAAAAATAGGCAGCTAAGAAAATACTTTTAGTTGAAAATTAATTTTTATCACTATTTTTGAAGTGAATATGTTAATTTTATCCTAAATAAATTGAGTTAAATTTTATTGGGAAAATTTGTATATTTTCAAAATATAACTGTTACCGAATATATTTGATTATTTACTGTTTAAAACAAAACTGGCTGTTAATTTTTCTATATTTGTGTCGACAAAACTTAACTGTTTCTTAAATAAATGATAGCTTTTAGTGGCAAAGTACTACTTAGAAATTATTTGTACTTTAACAAAATTCAAAGAAATAACAAATAGTCCATTGGATAATATTCCATTTCACAAGCATTTAAATAACTTATAGAGTTATTTCTTATAAAGTTATAAAAATAGGAAAGGTATGGGAAGCATTTTTTTTACAATAAATACCATTTGAAAATCGAAACATTCACAGACAATAGTAAATTTAATCTAAAGAAATAATAATTATGAATAAAATATTTTAATACAAAGAGAGAGTATACTGTTTTATGAATTTCAAGTATTATATTATTATCCTTACGGTTATATCTAAGCATATTAGCATAAGTTTCTCAAAGCATTTTATAATTTCTGTAAGTATTAGAAATTAGTACCTGTAAGTGAAACAAATTTATTTTAAAATATTTGAAATTACTGTGGCAATATAACTAAATATATTTCATATAGGATTTCATATATTTATGTGTGTGTAACTGTATGTGCTTCAAGTATAAAAAACTTATAATTTATATTTTAATAAATCAAAAATTCTAACTAATTCATTATCTTATTAATAATATAGTTTCCAAATATATAAAATAGTAAGGAAGACACTTTTATAATGAATTTCAGTCTAAAGTAGTTAGTTGTAGAAGATTTATTTGAGTGAAAAATTTTGTAATTAAAAATTTAGCATGAAAATGTTCAAAAATATGTTTTACAAAACTTTCATGACATTAATTGATGAATTCTTTTAATTTCAAAGGAAATAAAATAGTTTTTCCTTTAGAGAAAATGATTGAAACATTCATTTAACTTACTCTAACTATCTAACATGTCTTCCAACAGTCTGCAAGAAAAATCCACTTTCTGCTTAAATACCTACATTCATCGGATAAAAGGAAAAAAAATTCAATTTTCTGCAATCATTGACCGGATGAACATTTAAACTCATTAATACTGATGACCATAAGATTATAGTCGTTCCGGTTTAAGCCATCAGAGTCGCTCATTGATTGGTCTTGTTACAAGTAGTGAAACAAAAGTCACATCTCTTAGTTAGAAAATGGTGACTTTTGATACGCTAATTTATACAAAAGATAATTTCGACTATAAATATTTCATTTCTGTATAATGTTTTGGTAGACAAATAAATAATTTGATTATTCATGTAGTTTCTTGAAATCCTATAAATTCAAAAGGCATTTTTATGTATAAATAATGCATTTATTTCAAGGTGAAATTTTTATTTCTGGCATTTGTAAAATTTATATTTGAAAATTTCCATTGAATCCTTTACAAACATGCGCTATCGTAAGATTTTATACCCAAATATATATTTTAAATGTTTATCATAGTAGCAACTGCTTAAATATTTTAATATTACATAAAAAATGACACTTAAAAATAAGATTTTTTAAGGTTTTATTTTTTTTTCCTTTCAAATAAATATTCTCAGAAGGATAATAATTCTGAAAACTAAGTCTTCACTATAGAACTTTATGTCTATAAATACCAAAATTTTACAAAATTCGGGTATTTTTCAGAAGCGTAAATTGAATGAAGATTTAGTATTTTGGAAATGAATATAATTATTTTGTACCTTTAAGCAAACACATTCTAAAAATGATAATTTGTAGACAATACACTTATGTTAATAACAAATGTTAAGTCTTAATACATAAAAAACAGCAATTTCAGAAATATAAATATTTCAAAATCATAAATTTGAAAAGAATTTGAAGTTTTGATAGTTAATTTAGATTTAATGATATTTTTTAAGAAAACATTCTAAAATCAGTCAACATACTGAGATTTGTGAAATCTTGATTTCTATCAATCCTATACATTAATGCTCAGTTTTTAATGTAATGCAAAAAATTTGTGATTTAAAAAATGCAGTATAAATAAAACTCGTAAAATGAAAACTTACTGAAAGTTTTGAATTGATATCATATTTATTATTTGTTTTTAAGTAAACGTTTATAAATGATGGATGTAGAAAAACTGACCATGTTTTTAATTCACATATGAAATGCTCAATTTTCAAAAAGCTAAATACCCATGAAAAAGTACATATTAAACATTTAAAATAAAAACACAATTAAAGATTTGAGGATGAATTTATATTTTTTTACTTTTTCAGGTAAACAATTCCAAACTAATTGTATTAAAAACCATATGAGAGAAGAAAAATCATTGTAGGATTTTATTTCAAAGAAGTGCTTAAGCATTTATTACACTTCTTTAAGAAATGTTTTCTTAAAGATGTGTTATTTTCCTAATTCGTTTTAATCTCTTAGCATGAAATGTTCCTTTGGAAATTTTCTAAGAATGCGTCTGGCATTATTCCAACTTACATAGATCTTGTGACACGAAGCAGTAAGGAAAAGAACACGAATTTGCTAAAAGGTGAGAAATAAAAAGAATTCGAAAGTCTGAAAAGGTACAAGATGCCGGGAATCTTTATAAAAAAATGTTTGACTCTGAATGGATTGCGAAGAAAGCTGCGAAAAAAATGTTTTCCCCACCCTGTCATCCAATTTTCAACATTATTCTCTAAGCAAACGCATTAGACATCGCTTTGGCATCCCTCATTAAGGAAGTGTATCTTCCGGAACAACGGAAAATTGCAATGGTCTCAATGGAAGAAAAGAGGGAAGATTGTAGAAAAGCACAGAGAAAAAAAATCAAAAAAGAGAAAACCATAAGGGATTTCCCTTTGAAAGAGTATGCTGTCGGAAGAAAAAGTTTACAACAGAAAATAACTTCAGAAAAATTCCCGGCTCAGAAAGATTTTTTTTTTCAATATGGTGGTAGAACCATAATATGGACAATACTCTCTTTTCATATTTTCTATGCCTTTTAATTTTGATTTCAAAATGAGCTCCCATGGCGACAATGGCTTTTTCACAAGCGCTAAAAAATCTTTTCGTTGGTGTTTTTCAACATGCAATTTGTATTTGAAATTTTTAGGTAAACGAAAATATGGTCGAAATTTTTCTCGAAGAAAAATTAATGATAAGCATACAATCATATAGCTTATTCCTATAAGAAACTGAACAAAATTTTTACTGAAATTTCTGCCTCTGGTGAAATATTTTACAAATTCAATTTGTACTATTTATTAATGGGGATGAGTAGCAGTTTCCGTTAGTCCATAAGACTGGAGCACCCAAAGGAAGAGGATTTGGATACTGGTTTTAATAGACAAGAACAAACGGCTATTGCCCGTTTCAGAAGTGGCCATCTTAGTAACTTGAAATTCGTCGAGAATACGAAAAAATTCGAAATTTGCAGCAAGTGCTTAAATAAACAGGCTTATCCTGAACATATTCTTCAATGCCTTTGTCTCTCTGAGAGAGATCTGATGGAGAATCTGCCTTTGGTACTGGACTTTTTAAAAGTGTACATGATCATGGACCTGGTCTAGCTGACCTCGGGGGCATGCAATAACAACATAAATTCAATAAATAAATTTTCTATATAATATTTCTTAAAGTTCCAAGAAATTTTTTTTAACTCATAATAAGGAATTCGTAATTAGTTTAGAGAAATTTTTAAGAAAAATACCATTCCAAAGTTAATTTTTCTAATTATAAAAATCTATATATATAAACATAAATTATTCAATATTTTAGAATTTTGTACTAATAAATAAAAATAATTCAATTACAATTATTTTTACTTAGAACTATCAAAAATAGTTCTTAAATAAATAAAAAAAGTACTCCTAAGTATATTAAATATCTCTCTGTATAAACCTGCTTATATTAATGCATACATATGCATATATGAATATATGTTCAAAGTTATAAAATTATTTTATGGTTCAACAATTAAAAATATTTATTTAATTTGAAGCCTAATTTTGAACTGAATTATTAAATACAAAAATGAAAATAAATAAGAAATATAATCTATTAGAAATCGATTAAATTATTAATATCTAAATGCACATATTTATTCTAATTATATATTTATTGCTAAGCAAAAGAATTTTACTTCAATTTGTATTAAATAAAAGCGTTAGAAACATTTAAAATATTCCTGCTATAAATATTTATTAAGTTAGTTATCATTAAAAATATTAAAATTAGAATTCAATCATATTATTGATTTCGTATTAATCACGTCATTTCATTTTTAGTAAAAAGTATGTTGGTTAGACATATTAAAAATTGCATCATATCTGACTCTGTTTCCATAGTGCAATGTCCTAGTCTTACTAATTATAATACTATCGACTAGAATTGGAGATGAAAATGTGTACTGGTATAGTGATTACACGTGAAAGCCATGGTAGCCAGGGGGTGGGTCATGACAGGGGGGTGGTCATCATCAGTTCACGGAATGACCGTTCCGGTTGGAAAGTCAATCACTCACTGAGCGGGCCTTTTCCATGTCTTGACGTCAAACCTCCGATGGGAGATGAAGACGAAGTGATCGGGGTAATTAAATTCCACGCTTCTCCCCTTTAAGATGTAAGTTCAGATTTTCGAAACTTTGAGACCAGACTTTTTTTGTCAAAAGAAAAAAAATACAGGTCTAAATAAAGTATAGAGAGGAGGGAAAATACACACACACACACACACACACACACACACACACACACACATATATATATATATATATATATATATATACATTTGTTATCTTCAATTGCTTTTAAAGTAAAAAATCTATTTATAATTATCGTATTTATATATATAAATGCGTATTTATACACATATATGAATATATATATGTATGTATTTGTGTGTATGTGTGTGTGCATGTGTGTAGAGATTCAAAATACACATTGATCGCTTTCATTAAATATTTATCAGTGTCAAAAAGTGGTTTTTTTGCATTGATAATTATGCAATTCAAGATTCACTAAATTTCATTTTCTTTGAATTCACAAAACTCTCATTAACTAGCAAAAATTATGAGACTTGAACTTCATAGTTCTTGAATATGGAAACATAAGTGTTTACACCTTATTAACTATCAATTCAAGTCTGCCTCAATTTTGTATCATTGAGACTTCATTAATCACCAGAATTTATGAATCTTGAACAAGCATCACAAAATTTTCTAAAGAAGAAAATGTTCCATATATATCTTATTGATCTAAGAATTACATCAAAATTTTAAATTAAAATTTTACAAACAACTCAATTTTGTATTTTAAGTTATACATTCATCATGTTCAAATTGTTTATTTTATAAACATAATTATTGTGTATAAAATTTATTAATGATATGTGTATTTATTTAGGAAGTATATTGCAAAAAAGCCGATACAGTTAGGGATTTCAACTAAATTTTCTTTGTTGCATTTCAAATTTAAAAAATGTATTTTTTAATCATACAGTAATGGTCTAGTATTTTCACAGTAAAATTTAAATTTGTTGTCAAACTCTCATGTGTTGCGAATAAATCTTAAACTTCTCCCCATTTATTAAATGAACTGTTATTTAATAATCTTAAATGTTTCGAATTTGTCAAATTTAGATATTTGGTCTACATGAAAGCATTTTTCAGCTCAGAAACAAGCATTTATGTTATAACTCTATATTACTTGTTGCATTGAATTTTTGTATGAGTTTGTTACAGATAAATAAAAATTTCTTAGAATTGCATTTTTCATATTTATTCCTACATTCTAATAACAATAATTAAAAGTTTAAACATAATGATTAATAATTAAAATATTTATTAATAATTAAAATTAATCATTAAAAATTTATTTTCGCATTCAAAGTGTTGAATTTTATTAACAGTTGTTTAGATCTATTTACTAATTACATTTAAAATAAATTGTTGTCATTGAAACTTTACATAAGAAATTTAGAAAAGAAATATTTAATTTAAATCTTTTAAAATATAAGAATAAATAGCTCAAAGCTTGATTGCATGCAGGGCATGCATACATATATATATATACACACACACACACACACACACACATATATATATATATATATATATATATATATATATATATATATATATATGCGTGTGTGTGTGTGTCAAATACAACTTGAAAAACAGCATAACTAAATAACTAATAAAGTAAAATTTAACAATTTAATTAGAAATGTGTGTTTAATTGGCATAACTGACCATTTCTCTCTTGAAGAAGACGTGGACCCTATGCTTTCCTCCTATTTTATGTATTATTAACGTATATTGTGTTTTATTTTCAGTAATTTTCATATTTTGTACTAGTTTTATTGTTCCTCTGTTCGGCTGCTTCAGCGCTAGTTAGATTTCTTGTATTGCATAATTTTAATTTTTGGTATTGTATTTACCTCTTTATATATATATATATATATATATATATAATATACAATATACTTTTCAGTATCAATATATATGCTTATTATAAAGCAATAGAAATAAGTTTTTTTTTCAAATCCAGTCTCTGCCTGTCACAATTGATTCCAGTGCTTTTTTAACCAATTCGTTTCGGTATAATAGATGGGACGACAAAGAGAAGAAACGATTTCCGAAAGCGTCCCTTTCATTCAGTTACGCTCGATAAACTTGATAAATAATGCAAAATGCAGAATCAGTAACGATGCCTGCCACCATTCCTCTGGGAAAATGAGTTACAAAGACCGTGTCGTAGAGGAGAATTGGAAAATAAAGTCTATAAATAAATATGATATGCAAAAGAATAAAAAATATCTAATCTCTTATGACATGAAATGTCGGCGTAGGTGCTGAAGGCAGTCCAAATAAGTGTGTTTCCTGGGTAAACTTACATTTTTTTATTTATAAAGGAAGATTAGCTAAATCTCTGAAACATTTATTAATATTTTACCTTTAGGTAGTATACTAACTTATTCGTTTATAATGAAATATCTTGAGATATTTTGAAATAAACTTCTTAAATATTTTAAGTGTATACACATCAATAATTATATCATATATCCTATAGATTGTATCATATATCCTGTTCTGCAAAGATTGACACTAATATGCAGTATTTACAAATAATAATGATTCATATTTTTTATAACATAATTTATTACATTAATTTCTTGTATATTTTAGACTTACATATAAAATATATTCTATTTTGAAAAAAAATAAATTGATTCTGAAACAAACATTTCTTTTTTTCATCAACGAATAGAGCTTACTTTTTTAATGAAGATTGGTACATATTTTTTCAACTGTGATTAGTACTCATGATTGTGCAAAGATTCCTTCTCATTTGATTAAAGCGTACGTAAAGGAACCGTTGTTAAATAATCTGTAATCTTCATATATATATTCTTCTTTGCCTGCCTGCATATATATATATATATATATATATATATATATATATATATATATATACACATATATATTATATATATATACGTTAACGTTTTGCAGATTGACTTTAATATTCAGTACCTATAAAAAAATAATGAACATAATTTTATGGTATTAATTTCTTGCAAATGCTAGGCTTAGCTATGAAATTTAATTTTCTTTCCGAATAAAATGAAATGAATTGAGCATAAGATAAACATTTCTCTTTTCAAAAATGCTTGGTGCTTATTTTTTTAATCATTTGAATATTACCTTGAAAAAGAAATGTTCAATGTGCATTAGAATAGGTAAACACTAAAAACTATTCAATATACTTTCCAATGTAATTCAAAAAATTCTTATTTTTATCACAATATCATTCCCTTTCATTATTTGACGCATTTCTTTATTTGCATGCTTGCTTTAAAGTGCTTTAGCTATTACAATGTTAAATTGGATTTCTTGTGATAAAGTTCGCTTGAAAATTTATTTTTAAATTGAGAATTCTTTGAAAAGTCATTATTTGTATTTTATTTGTTTCCTTTTAAAGAGAAAACATCTGAGATTATTCCAGTTTTTCGTTTCATTGCTTTAAACTTTAATGTGATCCAAATACTGTATTTTTGATGTTTTATGTTCACAATTTTATTTAAAATTTATTAATAAAACTTTATTAAGAAAAAGTACCTAAGATTATTCGAACATTTTATTTCAGTGCCTAATGTAAAATATGAATCATGCATTAGATTTTTAAATTATTTTGGTAGTTTACTTATACATTTTATGAATATAACATTTCTTTGATTTTTATCGTTTCTAAATCTAAGATTTCAATTTGTAATTCAACCTTTTCTAAATGTAAACATAACTTCTTGCATTGATTTCGTATGAAAACAAATGAGAAGGTATTTATGGCAAAAAATAGAAAATGAGTAACAAATTTCATAAAGAACAAAGGATGATTTTACAATAGTTTCTATTGCATCTTTTTGCAGATTTCGTTAATTTTACGTTTATCTATAATGTAAGTATAACTTATTTAGAATAAAATAATAGACTTAAAATATACAATGCTTTAACTTGCATCATTTAAACAGCTTCGAGTATTACAAATTTTGAAGCAAATGTCATATATTAAAATAATTTTAAGTGAAGTTAAATTGTTTTCTAAATTATAAAAATAATTCACACGTAATTCTTGAGTCACTATCAAAAATCGGTATTTTGTTTGAAAGTTTTGTAAAAGGAAACAATTTACGCAGGAAACTCATTTCATTTATAATTCAATGATTATTACCGAATACCGTCCAGGATATTTTAAATTAAAACCAGTCAATTTAGAAACAATTATACGTTTATATCCTGAGTAACAAGACACTAAATAATTTTGAAATAAAGCTTTACAACATATTATATCAAAGTTGCCTTATCTGCATGATAATAACTCTTTTATTAGATTGAACACTTAATAGATTTATCTGAACAATCTCCGAGAAATGTCTGTCATTCTTATCCATTTTCGCTTATCAATATTTAGTCTGTGAATATTCCAGCACCAATCCGATTTGCTTAGTTTTCTTCTTATTATTTTTTATTTGCTTGAATAGAATTCTCTAGTATATTAGAAGAGTTTGGTTTGTAAAACCATTTAAAAGACTAGTGTATTGCCCTTCATGTTCACAAGAGAAAATTCTGGTAGTTTTTTATTTATTTATTTTTTGCAATATTTGTCGCTTGGAAGATTGTTAATAATTTTTTTTAATATAAGTTTTTGCTGAAGTAATAGAAAATGAGTGGTAATTTTGATGATGGAAAAAATAATGTAATGAATTGGAAATATTGCTAATTAAGAAAAACAGCCAATTTTAATCAAATATACCACAATTCAAATGTAAAGGAAGTTTATAGAAAATTAATTAATGCAATAATTTAAACATTTTTGATTATTAACTTGAAATTAAAAATCATAATGATTAAACTTTTCTCACATAAAATTGTGGTCGTTTTTGTCCACAACAAGTCATAAAGAACGCATAAGTGAGAAAGAATAAAACAATTAGATAATTACGTAAATTTTATTAAATATAAAAGAAATTAAATAAAATAACGAATACAGACAATCAAATGTAAGTTATATATATATATATATATATATATATATATATATATATATATATATATATATATATATATATATATATATATATATATATATATATATATATATATATATATATATATATATGTATGTATGTATGTATATTTAATTATTCATATTGATTAGTAGGATTAGTATAACCAAATATATTTTTTCTTGTTAAAATGTTTACTTAATTTGTTGTAATAACATTTTTGAAAGTTATAGTTATACAGAGAAGTGTTTTCGTTACTAAAAGTTACTCTTTTGTGTGTCATACATTTTTTCCATTTAAATATATAAATTTATATAAAAGTATTGCTAATATAATTCTAACAATCAGAAATATAAAATCTTGAAATGAGTAGATTCTAAATTTTTTAAAAATAACTATGATGATCAGTTTTGCCCAATCACCAAATTATCTTTCTCGATACACTTTCATGTTCTTAGTATAAAAGAGAAATGTCCTCAAAAATATTCCTTAGTCAAAATTACTGATTTATCTTCTATTTGATCATTATCAACGTTCTCGAAATTTTAAAGTAATTCATTAATAAATAATCATCAAATCAACATAAAAACCGGAAATGCACAAAATTATTTCAATTCAAGATGATAATCCAATTTTCTTCTGCTACATACAGTCAAGTTCTAATTGCATAATTATGTAAAGAAAATTATGATTTGAATGAGTTGTAGTTACAAACAAGCATGAAAACTCTTAAATTTTCCATTTAATATATATTATAGATAAAAGTATAGCTTAAATTCCTTGATGTTTTTAAAATTCTTGCAATTTTTCTGTACTGAAAAACAATTTATTCAAAGAAGGTGTCATATGGTTATGGTGTCATGTGCTGCACACTAATTTATAAATATTTTAAAAATATTGAAAATCTTTAAAATGTAAAATTTATTTAATAAACAAATTAGTATATTTTAAATGAAAATAATCTGTGAACTGCATTATGATAAAAATTCATATCTTTTATTATTGATATTTTTTAAATGCTTATTAAGATATTAATTACACAATTTTAGAAAAAGTAAATGCATAACATTGATGTTTTGACAATGTACCATTTCTTTCTTTAATAAACAAGTTGCAGTGATAACGAAATCAGTATATATTTACATGTCCTTGTCGACTAAGCAGTCACTAGCAAACTATGATCATTGAATTACAAACGAAATTAATATACTTTAAAGACCAAATATTGGACATAATCTGCTATTCAGATTAAACCTTCATAAAAACTATTGGTAAATATTCTAGATATTATATGATATCTGGAATATTGTGATTTGTATATCAAAATTTTTTAAATGATACTTATTTGATAGAAAACGAAACATTTCAGTTAACGGTTGTGATGCAAAATTTTGATGCTTGGCAAAATCTGACTTCTATATTTAACTAACATTAATTCAATATTTAAGTAGTATTTTTAAAGTTTACATTTTAAGGAGTACTTGATTGAATTAGTAATCATATGGGAAATAGTCCCGCTGTGCTAAAAAGTGAAAAATAAATATTTGGTGACCACTTATTGAATAACTATGGATATAAATTAATTTGTCCATGAAATATTAAAAAAAGATAACGCTTTGGCACAAAAGTCACAATTTATATTATTTGTCATAATCAATAACGCAACTTTTATGTTTGGTATCGTTTTAATAGCTTAACATAATGACAATAATATAGATTAGATATGAAAAATATCTGACTAGGACACATTTTTTTCCGCCAATGTATTCCATTAACTTTCGTATATAGTTAACAGCATGACTAATTGCAATAAGTTAATAACCTATTTCTCTAACTTTGCTACTGCTTTTAATAATTTAATATATTAACCAAAATGGATATAAAAATAATACCAAATTTATTCAGGTAGTGTCCACCATGGACACATTTATACATCTTTAACACCCAACTTCCCAGCAAGTTCAATTTCAGAAGGAACTGTCATGGGGTGGAAGGCTGAGAAAAGCGTGTGAAACCTCGGGCAATTAGGCACGGAGAGATTTGTTGGGCCTCCGTGAAGATGAAAGGGGAAACAGGAATTGATGGTGCTGCAGAATTCTCATGCTTCATTAAATGCATTGAAAACACCCCATCCGCTCGGTCCTCCCCATTTGGCATCCCTTGGACGTCGGTTCCAGCATATTTATCCAGTAATGTATTCCCTTCCGCCTGGTCATTGGTCTCTTTGTTTGAAATTTATCATCTCATTCCTTAACTCGGTCGCCTTTTCTGTCCGGTGGGCTGAAGTCGCAATTACTGCAAATCAAATAAACGCACGTCTTCAGTTGCTCGAAATCCAAAACGACACTGAGACATCGGGTAATAATATTTAGGAATGTTGCGCATTAAAGCGACGACGTTGCAACGCGTGAAGTGTTTATTGTTGATTAAATTAGGAAATAGTAATAATGTCCATCTTAAAGTTTCCACGTTATAATAGAAATTATTCTATTGCATGGCCAATAACTCTAAGAATTATAATACCTTAAAAATACATTAGTCATTTCGATTCTGCTTTTTAGATGATAAGAACAAATATGAAGGAAAATACAACATACCTCTTTCTACCAACAGTCAAGTTTATTTACTACGATATTATTTCTCTACATGCCACTGCATTTATAAATAATAATTATTTAGTGATACGCTATTTATTTTACTTTCTGGGTTATGTTTCCATTTACGAAAATAGTGCGACGAATGCATTTTTTAAGAAATATTAAGGTATACACTATTATAGAAATTATTTCATTTCCATGCCAAAAATTATTTATAAAAGCTATATTATAATAGTTCTTTGAATATTTTACTTCTCAGCGATGAATACATGTGAAAAGATTGTGGATTCTTGTAAAAATCATTAATAACTACACAATTTAAATGAAATTCGTTGCAATGTTGTATACTAGTTTTGATTCAGTCTGACCACATAATCGGAACACATGCTTCCCACCTTCGGCCTTTTCGGTCAAAAGAACAGCACTGTAGGCTTTGGCCCTCATGGGCTGTCGTGCCATAGAGTTTAGTTTCGTTTAGTTTTAATTGTATGCTAATGGATTTACAAATAACTATCTTACATTAAATATATATTGATTATTTTAGTTTTTGTCATAAATTTAATTAAGAAAAGAATTGATAAATTTAACTTCAAGATATACATTTAAAAATAAATTATATCATTGCTTGCGAATTATAAGATGAATAGGATAATAGGACTTATAATCACCTCTTTGAATTTCAAGGTTTTTAGTGGTTTGGAATCCACTTTTAACCATAGATCCTGCCTGATTAATCTTTGTAGGCAAAAATATGACCATTGAGCGATAAATAAGTCATTTATATCATATAAATACGTTGATGATATTGTTTCTTAAATAAGAAAATCTTGTGCAAACTGTGTTTGCAGTGTAATTATTGTAATTTTAAGAATCATTTTTAAATATGCATTAGAATAGAAATTATTTTTATAGATCTAAAATTACAATCATGATAATAATATGTTATTAAAACCATGTTAAATATATTAATATTTGTAATTTTAGCAACATGCTGAAGAATCCAAATACAGAGGAATGTAAAAAATATTAATCACATTTTTAACAAAGACTAATATATGAATTTGAATGAAAAAGTTTACCTGCACCATAAGCCTATGAATTGTAATCATTTTCAGAACATAAAATATTTTGATTTTACTTTCTTTGGTAATATAACCGAATAGGAAAATCACATGTTTATTTCATTTTCTAATAAATAGGTTTTTGGTATTAGAGAGTGGATGTTATTTGCTTGGATATTAAATATTTCTATGAATTTTAATTATAATTTATAAGTTAATTAGTCAATTTTAGTTACTTGGTGATGGTTACTTGGTTCATAAACATAAATAATAATAGTAATTTACTTAATTTTTTAACAAGCATCATGATTTATATCATACAGATTTTTTTATCGCTTGCTATATAAATCAACGAATAATTATTATGTTTTAGTAATGCACCAATTATTTTGGTTTTATATGCTTGGTGATTGACCCAAGTATAAAATAAATCAGATGAATTTATTTCTTTTTGATCAAGCATTGTGTGTGTGTGTGAAAGATACATTAAATGATAAAATATTTCCTTCACAACATCCTCAATAGTTAAATAATTTATTAATATATGTCATGGATATTTAAATATTTTCTTTCTTATAAGTAGTATTAAGAATTATAATAATAGCAACTTATAATCGTACATTTGGAATGCATAAACTATTACATGCTTGTTAAAAAATATCGAAATAAGAAAAGAAAGAGGCATTTATACATTAACAAAAGTAATTTATTGTGACAAATTTATTTCATTGCAAGCTAAATGCTTCTACAAATAGTAATTATGAGTTAGAAATATGTTGGTTATCTTGATTTTACTTGTTTGATAACAAATTGAATTAAAAAAGTATGCATAACAAATTTCTTTTTTAATTAGGAATAAGATTAAAATTAAAATAATTATTTAAAGGCTTCAAAGTTAACTACTTAACAGATTTTAACCATAAATTTGAAATTCTTATTTATTTTGATTTTATTTATTAATTTATGATTCCAAATATGAAAAAGGTGTATTTCTATTTTTTTAATTTACAGAAATACAGAATACTTTGAATACTTTTATTTAATTAACTGAAATTTTATGAAAATCAGGTAAAAATAATAACCTTTGGAGCTTCATGTTAATTAGACTAAATTCAATCATATATTTTTTACATCTAAAAAAATCATTTTGCTTAGAATCACCTTTCATGTTCTATTAAAATCAAGTAATAACTCTAATTCAAAGTATTTTATTTTACATACGTTATAAAATGTAATGAAATTCTCATATCATGGAGTTCAATAGAAAATCTTTTTTAGGAGCTAATTTTTAATATTCCTAAATTTTATTTACTCTTCATCTAAATTTAAATTTTATTATTTTTCAAAATGATTATCGGTAAATGTTTTTATACATTAAATACGTATGAATTCTCAAAGATTCGTAGTTTAAATAATCTTATTTGCTTAACTATTATTGATAGGCTTTAGAAAATTGTACTACATTTTATAATAATTTATGGTTACTTTTCTCACTATACAGAGAAAATACTACTTAGAAATCGACAATGAATTACAACTCAAATTGTATTATCTTCCTAAATCACTAATAACGTCCAATATTAAGGAGAGTATTGAACTCACAAATTGTTTAACGAAATTCAAAAGCAATAGGAAAAATTTTCTGTCACTCTAAAGCAATTTTTTCCATTCTGGAACAATTAAATGTAAAGAAATTAATACTAATTATTATAGTGATAAAATTATAAATTGATAATTATTATAAAATATAAATAATACAAATAAAATAATTACTTTGCAAATTATAATACAAATTATAGTTTCCAAAATAATAAATGCACAAATTATTATTGTGACATTTACTCAAAGACATTATTTCTAGACAAGTATTATTGCATGCTTGAAAATAAAATCAAAGCATTCATTCATGTACTTTAATGAATTCATGCTTGCTTTATTCTAGATTCCTTAATTTATTTCACTCCTCATTCTAAGGGCACAAGTTGTATATGTGAATAGAAATTTAAAGTGATTATTCAAGTCATAACAATTCTATTCTCAAAATAGGAATCAAGCTTACGAACTCTTGAACTGTAGAACATTGTACTTTCTATTCATTTTAAACTTTGACACTCACAATATAGTTTTGTTATTTCTAAAGATAAGTGTTCTTTTTCTATATCTTCTAAGCCATTTAAAATGAAATACATTATAATTTCAAATGGAAAAAGTTAATATGAATTCCAGTTTTTGTTTATAAAATAGTAGTTTATATACAATTGAGGTGTTAATTATTTTTAGAGCAAAATATATATATATACATTGGTAGTAAAAATATTTCAATTAAATAACTTTTTATGTTTTTATATAATCTCATTATATATATATATATATATATATATATATATATATATATATATATATATATATATATATATATATATATATATATATATATATATATATATATATATATATATATATATATATATATATATATATATATATATATATATATATATATATATATATATATACAAATTTATGTAAATACGGGCATTCGTTATTTGTGGGGTTACCCAAAAATGTAAATTTTAAAAGAATTACTCATGTTATTTGGATAATGATTTTCAGTATAGATTGTTCCATTTTGATTATATTTTGCAACGCATGGAATCAATAAGCATTAAAAATTTTAAGGATTAAAATACGGTTCACATACACGTGAATTTCACAGGGATTATTTGCCTACTGCATAAGGTGTGAGATTTCTAAAGTGAAAACAACGTTTTATATACCACAAAAAATATTGTTCAAGGAAACACTTTTTTAACTGATATAGTAGTTTTCTCCTATTCCTAACAAAATGATTACTTTGAAATCATATATATAATGTATATCATATAATATATCATATATTTTGCTATTTTTCAGAGTGAACTTTTAATGAATTCTAATGAGGAATATGTAGTTTCATAGCACAGACGTGATGAAATTAAAAATATAAATCAATTAGAAATCTTACTGCGTCGATAAAAGTTTTTTCAGATAAATTATACTGTACAGTTGGCAAATACGTATAAATCAAAGTACCGAAATATTTCAATATATCATATAAAATCAGTATTTGTTACTTAATAGTTTATATGCAGTTTGGTTTAAATCATTGAGAACCAAATAGAACGAAATGATGACAGTACTCCAGAAACACTTAAAATTTTTCTCCTGCATTAAAAATGCTGTGATAACTAATTTGTTAAACTTTAGGAAAATAAACTTATCATGAACCTTAATCAAAATGAAATTTTTACTTTTTTTCAGTTAAATAAATAATTCTTTAATGTTTGATGCATTATGTTTCATAAATATTTGGCTATATTACACTAAATAGAATTTTTCTAATAAAATTCAATTTATAAAATTTATTCAATTTTTGTAATTAAATTTTTGCAACTTAAATTATGATATAAATTATATCATTATGCCAGCTAATTAATGAATTCACTTTAACACAATGATTTATTATTTTTCAGAAAAAATTATGCCCTATCCATTAAATAATGAATAAAAAGCTTTATTTTATTAACTTTATTATTATTCCTTTATTAAGACATATTCAGTCTTTCATTAAATTAATCACTGTAATAAGTCATGAAAGCAGATTAAAATTCAAAATAGTTTGATTTTATTATTGACTTGTTTGCAATATATACATACTTGCAGATATTTCTTATTATAAAAGATAGTCATACATACATTTTACAGTATCTGCTTTCGATTCACGTAAATATGCATTCTATCAAATGCATAAGCAAATTCTAGGAAGTATATGCAGAGTTAAGAGTGAATATAAATGATAATTTTGTGTTATTTATTATTACCTTCATCAAGAGATTTTGCAGACTAGTACTTAGATGTATTTTCTTTTAACACTGAAATGAGCTTGCTAATTCCATGTGCTGCTACCATGAATTCAGTTAAGAATTATAAGTACTCAGTTTGGTGTTTCAAATTATTGAGAGTATATTAATTTGAGAGATTTTTCAGAAAAAAAACTAGCCTTTAATTTCATCGTAAGTCATCGATATCATAAATTGTTTAACACTTCAATTCCACAAGTATAAATTGCATTGAATCAATATTTTTGTAGATAAATTGAGGATTTTTTAAAACAGGAACTAAAATGTAAATGTTAGCTGAAACAAATTTATGTAAAAATAAAAGAAGGCAACAAAATGGTTTAAAATATGTGATGGCCAGATTTTACAATTGGAGTCTGTAATACTATTTGATGAATTTATCACTTGCGACGGCGACATACAATGGTATCAAATTCCTTATTATTCGGACAGGAAATCCCAGAAGCTTAACATTCCGAACGTGACTTGCTAATCGCATTTTGTAAGCAAAGTAACTCTGTTAATTCAGATTATTTAAATAATCTATCACAATTGAGCATCATCTTGATTTCATACTCCACAGAATATAAACTAAATGTCTCATTGCTCCAATCTTTAATCAAAATTGAATTATTTCACTTGATGGATAAACAACCAATCAAACAACAGAATTAACTAAATTTCTTATTTATTTGAAAAATAATGCAATAAATTTTGACATTTTGCCTGCTTATTAAAATGTGAATTATGAAATGATGTATATTAGATATAATATGAATCCACTCATTAAAAAAATTCACTAAATTAATTGATTTTAAATATGTTTGAATAAAATTTGCTTAATTTTAAAGGAAAGCCTAGTTAGACTACTGGATTCGAAATGAGAATGAGCTGAACTATCATTATGTATGTATTTATTTATTTTTTATATGTGTTTATGTACTTATTTATTGTGTATTTCTTTAATATAATTACATATATGTCAGTGCGATATATATTTAAAATTTAGTTACATTAAGGACACATCAGGGATATTATAAATCTAAATTTAATATTTGCTTTCTTTTAGTATAGCTAAAATTATTAAAATGTTAAGACATTTTAAAGCTAATGCATAATTTGATTAGGATTAGTCAAAAATAAAACAGTTTTCTTCACATTTTATAAAAATTTAGTTTTATGTTTACGAACGATATTTTCTATTTGATTTAAACTAAACCGAGGATTAATGTAAGATAGTTAAAAAGATATTTTGAATTGCTTTTTCTTAATAAACACCTACAAAAATAATAAATACATGAATATTTAGATTAAAAAAAATATTTTTTCTTATGTATCATATTAACATCATGGTTTGCGAAATGTATATTTCCATTTAAGTAACAATTATCTATTTAATATTGGTTATTGTCATTATAGAATACACAAACTAGAACAGTATACAGGATATTTATAAAATTTTATTTTTGTTTTTTTCATATTCAATTCTTCCCAAAATGTTAGATTTATATTAATAAACAAATAATGTTAGACACATTAGAAAAAATGTTTTATGCTCTTTATTAAAGATTTTTCACATAAGAAGGTTTTTTGATAATCTTTTTATTTCAATAATTTAGTAATATTAATTTTGTAATCATCACAAGTTTTTAATCTTTTCTGAAAACTTTTATACCAAATAGAACGGAGTATATCTATATCACTTTTGCTAATTTACCTGAACTTCTAAGTGTTATCAAGAAAAAGGAATTGATTTACCACTACCATTAATTTATTTGTGCGTGGATGTTTAAGAAATTTCTAATTTTAAAAATCACATTTTCTAAAATGCAATGTTTTTTTTTAGAGAATTTTCTGTATATGTAAAATTGTTCTCTAAATTTCTTGCGTTTGAGCTAGTAGTTTCATTTTCATAAATTATCATATAATCTTGAGGATAAGGGGTCCTGGGTTTGAATCTCAGATCTAAAAGCAACAGCAACGTAATCTGTGCTTCCACTTGTAATCTTTTTCCCCAACATGTGGTAAAATGAAGCATAATACTAAATGAAAAAATGTTAAAATACGGTGAAAATAAAGAAAGTAGTTACTTATAAACATATACAATAAGGAAAACAAGAAAATAAATGTTAAGTTGATGTAAGCACGTTGAAAATAAGAAAAATAATTACAAACATGAGCTAAAAAACTATGTAATATTTAAAAAAAACAAGATTTTGAAATCCTTTTCTGAAATGTTCAGACTTGACTTGTGTGATAATTTTGACACAATATATACATAAATACCTTGAAATGAATCATACCACTTACAATTCCTTTTTATTTTATTTACCTTCATATTAACTTCTTAGAGTTATATTATAATATTATTTGCAAACAAATTGAGATTAATATTTATTATTTTCAATGTATAAAAATTTTAATATTATGAATTTACTTTTGTTAATTACAAAATCAAGGAAAGTGAATTTCATTAAATATGCACCAGTTAAAATGTTTTTAATGTTCACTCCTCCTCCCCCCTATATGGATAAAAATGCTATAAAATTATCAACTATTATGACTAAAATATTGTTAGAATTTTAATGCGAGTATAACTCTGTACTTAAATAAACCAATCTCAGTAATGAAGTAAATGAAAAAGATAGTATTGAATGTATTCAATATATTGAAAAATATTCTTTTATATATTCAAATTTAAAATTTAAAATTAAATTAATTTCTTAAAAATGAGTTTAACATCTCAACCTTCGATTTAAATTATAATTTTAACACTTCAACATTAAACTCATAATTTTAACTCTATTTTATTTTATACAATTTTATTTCTAGCGAAATCTGTGAAAGCAAATTTAATAGAAAAGTTTCTGGTTAAAAAGTGTTTCAACATTCCACCTACGTGAATGAAATTTACTACAAAATAGTCCATTGCGATGACAAAATAAAAAAAGAATTGAGAGTACTTTAATGTAAGTATAAATCTCTATGCTAATAAACCAAGCTCCGTGGCGAAATAAAAATCTCCTGAACTGGCGAGCCATTTACTTAGAGAGCATCGTTTATCTTCGTACGCGCTTTCATTTTCGTTCCATAGGCTTCTGAGAAGAAATATATTACATGGTTTTAATAAATATTTTATCCTTCTGGAAGTAACCCATCAAAGTAAAGAACTAAACCAACATGAACATGGCCATCACTTGACAATGAAGAATCATCCCTCCGTCCAGGGACCACGTGAAACAAAGTGAAAATAATCCTGAATGTTAAATGGTCTGTCTGTTCCGGGAAAATGAAAAACGTGCCGTTAAAGTCAATGTCTAACAGTAAAGGAGTCCAGAGACCTTCTTCTTCTTGGATACACGATTGTTCGGATGTGTGACAGGAAAAAAAATAGTGAGGAAGAATTCGAATTTAGATGTTTCGAACGGCTTAAGAGCACTTCCGTGAAAAATTGGAAATGTTTGTTATAATGAGTGCGACGGCAACCTCATGGGAGACGCTGTTCACAACATTTATGAAACATACATTTGATATAATAATTATTTTTCTCAGCAGAAACTAGCTGACTAGAATTTAAAAGCAAATTTGAGATTATAAATCTGGCTCATGGTAATAAAGTATTTTTTATAAGATGGTATTATTATTATTTAGCATTATACTTTATAAATATATTTTATCTTATATAATTCTCGATAAAAATTTTCTTCAATAATTGAAAATAAAATATTACTTAAATGTTTCTCTTTAGTTAAACATTTCAGGGAAGTAAATATTACATCGCATAATTTATAAGTTTTAAGTTTCTGTCTTTGCATGTGCAATAACTTATGATATTATATCTATTCATCTCCATATTTTTGAAGTAGTCTAGGTATAACATATTTCATATCTAGATTATTTAAAAAATAGAGTGATGGAGATCTTTTATAGTATGATAATTTATTATAGAATCAAAAAAATATTAAGTGCAAATGAAAAGTTAAATTTTTTATACAGTCACTTATGAAAACCATTATTCACAGTATTTCTAAGATTCTTTCAATATTTATTTAATTTTATCATCAAACACAAAAATTATATCATTTAAATTTATATTTTTGTCACAAAGCAAATGGAATATTTCCAACTTTTACGTTTCACTATATTATATCTACTTTTTATAGTTGTAATTTCTAAGTTTTTGAATATTTCATATAGTCAGTTAAAAGTATACAAAAAGAAATTCAAAACTAATTTTAATTTAAAACTTTTCCATGTGAGATATTTAATGATGATTATTTGACACATGTTTATGATTTTCACATTGATATAATAATTTCTTCAGAGTTTACATTTATTTTATACCTTCAATCAAAAGAAACATTTTGAACTTTTTTGAAAATAAAAATTTAAAATATGACTTAATTAGTACAAATTTGTGCAGAAAACTCGAATTTACTTATATATTAAGAAATGATATAAAATATGCTAAAAGGCTTTTTGCTGAGAAAATCATGAAATATTAAACTTAAGTGATTTTTCAAATTGATGCATTAAAAAATTTTTATAAATATAACATTGTAATCAACAACTTCATGGTTGATTTTATTTGTAAGGTTTACAGTATTTTAATTCGAAAATATAATAATTTTTATCAATAAACCCAACAGATGCAAAAATAAAATGCAAATTAATTTTACAATTATATATTCTTATCACCCTGCCGGGTAAGTACCTTATGATTTGTATATTTATGTATCTCTATGATAATTTATGATAATTGTCTTCGCTGTAAATATTTTTTATTATGTATTGAATAAACAAATGATTCAATTACTTCAACTAAAAATTCCGAAAAAGGAAATACTATAGTATATATTAAACAACAGTGCATTACTGAACGTAACTAATACACCTAAGGCATAAAAATGATTTTCACAGAACAAATGCTGACATACACATTCATTGACAGAATTTTCTAGGTGATGAGTCAAAATAATATGCAGAGTAAAATATTTTTGCGATGTTAAAATTTTAACAAATTAAATCTGGAAATGAAATTAAAGTGCCAGTTTAGATTTTTCTTTGCTTTAATAGTTTGCTAATTTTTCTGATTTTAGTAAAATAAAAATTTAAAATAAATATGAAAAATTACCAAGAATTTAATGTAAATGGAGTAAACACATTAACATTTAGGAAATTCTGGCATTTGTCCAAGTCGAAGGAGTCACGTTCAATAGTGATAAACGTAATTACTGTCAATTTTATTGTTTGCCATTTACTTCGATCAGAATAGGTCTTCATGGAAAAATTCTTGGTTAAAGAAAGGGCTTTTTGTTGACTAAATTACAGTAAACCTCTCACTTTTAAGCATGAATTTTATGAAGGCTTTTTATTCTAAACCAAATTAAAAAATCCATTAAACTGATTCATTTTTAAACATGGCATACTATTTTTAAGATCATTTTTATTTAGATATTCATAAGGTAGGTAATAACATTAAATTTTATCTTAATAAAATGTTATGGCAAAAAACTGTTTTTTATTTATTTTTTTTCTAAAATATAAACAGAATTTAATAATGTGCCAAAAACATTTTATTTACTTACTTCATCTAAGAATCTTTTCATTTTGATGTACAAACAGCACAAATTTATATTAACATTTATCTAACTAAAAATGCAGAATTTTGTAATTTTATGGAGTTTCACAATGATATGTGTTTATATGGTTAATTTTAAAAAAAAAAATTTCTAATTTCCTGAACAAAAAAGGCGAAAAGCTCTGCAATAATATTTATTTTTTCAAACAATTCATTAAAATTTATTTCAATTATAATTTGTTTCAAAAAAAATTATACAAAACTCATGGAAATAACGTTGAATGAATTTTGTGAAATATCATTAAAAACCTGTTTAAAAATATTGATTACGGTATTAAAGGAAATACTAATAATTTGGTACCGTGTTAAAAATTACAAATTTTTTTATTTTAATGAAATATTTATTCCTTCAATCAAATACAAGTGTGTTTATTGATTGGATTTTATAATACAAAATAAAAATACTGATGTTCACATATTGAATTAACATTTGAATTGGCATTTAGTGCATATGTATGCATATACATAGTTAAATAAGCCATTGAGTACTATACTTGAGTTTTGGTGTTTCATAATTTCAATAAATTTCTTCATAGAAAGAATGTTTTTAAGTGAAACAGAAATAACACAGCAACAATAATTTTTAAATGAGTATATAGTGAGTTACACACACACAAGCACTCCTTAAGATAATTCCTCTTCCAATACATTCTTTCTTGATTTTTATAATTCAATTCAAATATTTAACCTACTTATTTTCTGTGATTTATTATTTGCTATGACTTAATTAGAATTTATTCATTTTTCTTTACTTTGAAACAAATACATGTATGATATATGTGCAACTAGGAATCTTTTTTTAAATGTAGCTGTCAAATTCTTTCTTGAAAAGAACGCTTCAATGTTATTATTTAAGTTTTTATTCAGTTTGTATCAAAATGATAATGTTTAGTTCATAGATTTTTAAATGATAAGGATTATATATTTTACGAGTTTAAAATTAAGTCTTTTTATATGACAGTAAATTCTTACATATATCAGATATTTCACTGCCATTTTTGAACTTTTATTCGTGTAACACATTCAAATCTTAAAATTTAAATCATTATTTAAATACGTAACTTTAATCCATTATTTTAATAATTTTTTTACTTACGTTATTTTAATAAATTTAAACTTTATTTTACTAATTTAATAAATTTTAAAATAAAAATGAAGGCTTTGATTTGATAATCAAAAATTAAATTTTTATTAAGAATAAAGCTATAATATTTTATGCTTATAAAATTGTAATAGCTACATCGGAATTTTACTTATGTCGTAATTAATTGCTTAGTTTTATTTCAGTCTTTCCATATGATTTTAAAATAAGTGTGACTATAAATAATAGAGAATATGATTTATATCATAGTATAGAGGATTTTTTTTCAGGATTGAAATGCATCAATAACAAAGTTAGATTCTTATTGCCAGCTCATTTTGATATTGTGTTTCATACCACATGAATGATTTTAAAACAAATGTCGTGATACATTTTATACAAACAGATATAATTTCCATTAATATGAGGAAATCCCTTTAGAATTTTAATAATTTTATATCCGAATTAGATTTTTTCTTCATGATTGCTTATTTTAAATATGTAATCACTTCTAACATATGATTTTCGAATCCTAGAGACCATGTATTTTATTCTCGCAAATATAATTCACACTAAAATGCAGAACTGAATTTTATTCATGATTTAAATTATTCAGTATCAATATAAGAAGGTTCCGAATTACAAAGTATCAATAACAAGTTTGAATAAATTTCTTTTCCATTACAAAACAGGTCTTTTTTTATTTAGCCGATGTTATTTCTAAAAAAGTATCCATATCTAAAATCTTTGACCGCTTGCAACCACACACATTATGAATACCTTACCGTTCACTTTTGTCCAGAGGGTTTTGTGCCACGCAAACGCTATACCCTTTGTTCTTCGGGACAAACAATGCAGCGAAGTAAATAAAATAAAAAAGCAGAGCCATTTGCAAGATTGAAGTTTTCCCAATCAACTCAAAATTAGTCTAATCTTCACCCCCGGAGAAAATAAAATAAAAGAAGCTTTGGCGCAAAACGCATTTGGTAGAGCAGATTTCTGTGTTGCGTCGCCATTGTTGAATGGACTCCCATTTGTACTAGGAAGAAGGCCATTTCGCGTCAATTTTCATTGCTGTCCTAGAGGCTACATAAAACCATATTCCGTCATTAGGAAAGCTCAGAATGAGAATATGCGCTCTATTTAATTGAATGTAAGAGTGGAAGGAGGAAATAATATATAATAACCATTTCTCGCTTTTTTAGCATTTTTTGACCCTGATGGTATGTGGTGGAAGGTGTGTGTAATGTTGCTCTAAGGTTTATGCATCGTACAAGAAGGCTGACGCCCTTAATAATGGCTTGTTTTCAACGTAAAAATCGCCTTATTAAAGCATAAAAGCAGATTTATTTGGTAGCTGTGCATTTATCTGAAAGGAAATTTGTCCTGAAGCCTATATAAAAATGGGTCGTAAATTAGATTGTGTTTGTCTTTCGATCTTAATTAAGATAATAAGATTGACTTGAAGTATATATAAATGAAGGCTGATTATAGATAATTTAAAATTAAATGTCATGATTTTATATAAGTAATGACTTTCATTTAATGCACGTGATTCTCATTTGTTTCTTTTACTCTATATATTTACTGTTTAAAGACATTATGCTAACAAGGTTAAATATAACTTTAGTAAATACGCTAGATAAATATTTAAACTTATTATTAAATATCATTTTCAAGAATTTTACAGATATGAGCTGTAGTATAAATAATATCTTGAGATTAAAAAACAGTGAAACGTTTTTAAAAAGCCACTTTTTTAAAAAATAAATGATAAATTACCATTTTAAATATATTAAACATATTCAAATATATACATGAAATATTGTGGCATTAAATTATATAAGCAGATTCATTTGAAAGCAATATTTTAATGCTTTAAATGCTCAATTATAAGCGAAATTTGCTTAAAATATATAGAGGAATTATTTTTTAATCCAATTGTATTTAAAGAATAATTTGGTTCAGTCTATAATGATTTTGAAATATAAAATTCCTACGTTATTGCACAATATGTTTAAAGTAAGGAAAATTATGATTCCTTTTAACATATGCATAAATGTTTGTATTTTTAGTGTAGGTTAAGTTAAACTATTTAGGCATGAATATAAAAACAATATTTAAACTAAGTGTACATCAATTTATTTCGAAATGAATGTTATACACTCTAGAACTCAATATTAATAACATAGCACACACGGTATTAGCATAAAAATTATTGTTTTAATATATTTTCAAAAAAAAATCCAGAGTTACGGAATCCTTTAAATAAATCAAAAATAATGAAGTTTTTTAATTGGCAATATTATTTAATAAAATATAAAACTATATTTGTTTAGTAGCTAAATTACTATAACTAAATTAATTAATTGAGGGATTTGTTCTCTATGAATGATAAAAAATCGTACAGTACTTTTTTTCTTCTATTCTTATGAGGTTTTTAAGGCTGATGCAAAAAGTTTATATTTTTCTAAGCAAAATATCTTAAACTTTGGAATTGTATTGATGCTGAAAATTTAGGAACAAGCTCAACTGTTTATAAGCTAATTTTAAATTAAAAGCAATAACTTAATCTTAATACTGATGGCATATTATATTTAATTAAATAACAATAGTACTGCAGTATTTATTTACAATTACATTTGTATGGGGGGCATTTTTGCATTGTTTTAATGAAAAGAAAAAGTTACTTCGAATTTTTAAGCATATTTATGTTTTTTTCATAAAATATTATCACACTAAATAATAAAGAGAGCACAGCTTAGTAGCAACACACTAATAGCAAAGGAAAATTTTAAATTTGTCCTGAAGAAAATAAGCTGAAATGAATTGTAAATCTGAATTATGTTTATTTCCGTATATTTATTTAAATGAAAAATTTGTTTTTTCATTTTCACATACACACACGCATATATATTTATAGATACGTTCATACATACATACAAACATAATATTTACAAATGTATAGACACTTATTTTAAAAGAAAAAAATTTTGTTAGAATATTTTATTATATTAAAGGACATAATATATTCCTTAGATTTTAATTATTGGCCTATAAATTATTTCTTATGATAAATATTTTCTCAAGTTTATCAAAAAATAACATTAAAAACATTTCGAATTCATCTATATATAAAACTATTTAAAATAACTAAATTAAAATACTTCACAAGAAGAGAATGGACAAAATGCCACTGTACAAATGATAAGAAATATTTAGTCGTAAATATAACATTTGAGTTATTTTAGTTATTTGAAGCAACTTTTATTATTAACATATATTATTACAAATTTTTCCCTACTTTGCCGTCACTTTAAATTTCATTATTTCTCTTGTGTGTGTCTGAGAACAAATTTTAGCGAATCTCTTATATAAAAATAAATTTATTAAGAGCAAAAAATGATATCAAAATAATTTTATTCTCCTTAAATACAGAACGTAATTTTGCCAACCATTATTTTTATTATTAAATGAAAACTTGTTCATTTTCCATGAATATATCGATTATATATGAATATAATCCATTACATAATAACCCTTAGCCATTTAAAGACGTTAAGAATAAAATTATTAGAACACTGAACTAAAATCTATCTTCGAATATTATATTATCTTGTAATTTATTGCTTAGAATATCCTTATAATTTATTGCTTAGAATATTCTTGTAATTTACATTACTAATAATTTCTGAAAATATTTAAATTTTTTAAATTCTCTTATGAATGATAATTTACATTAAACATTGTTTTCATACGCATTATTCAATCATTAACAAACATTTAATTCAGTAAAATATAATTTACTGATATAAGTTCTGTATAATTTAATTTACAGATTTAAATGTGCTTAAAATTTATAGTTGAAATGAGAAAATTTTATGTGCGGTCAAATAAAACGTATTTCAAATTAACTGAATAAAGAATGCATTATTATATTTTCAATTAATTAAACTTTTATGGTGTTAGAAGGTCTCTTGTAAACGTCACGATTATATGTATTCCAAATTCAATAAACTGTAAATGATCTTAGCTTATTTTGTTTTATAATACTAATTTTTTTAAAGTAAAATGCTTTAAAATTTTTAATTTTATATAAAGAAATATTATTATAAATATAACATTGTTCAATGTACTAGTTGTTGAATATCAGGAACATTTTGTTAATTTGCTATTTACTCTATTTATCAATTAAGTTGATAAAGTTAAGAAGGAATGATATTCATGAAATTATTGTAAAAATAATTAGGTTTCATCAAAGTATTATAAGATATAATGGTACACATCTCATTGTTATTATTTATAATTCGTTATGCGTTAAAACTTCAAATATTTGTTAGTTGAACCACCTTTGAAATAAATTTGATATATTTTAATAATAATTATTTTTTTTTTTCAAAAAATATCAGGCACTATTTCTTTAATTATGTCTTTCAAATTTGACATTTGTCAATTTTAAAATTTTTTGCAACATAAAGATATATTAAATCATGTAAATATAAATTTAACATGTATGAACTTTTTATTCATAATATTTCTTTTATTTAACACATTGATATTTAATTTTTAATTACAAATGTAATTTTATTATGAAACTAAAGAACTAAGCAATTTTAGTCAACAGAAACTACAGAAAGCATTTTGAATATGAAATATTACTTAAAGCATCCAACAGAATGAATATGAGCAAAATTACAGTTCAACTGATGCAATTTCTAAAATTATTCAAGCAATACAAGCTTTGCATGCTTAAAGCAATCTGTAAAGTAACTACATATAATTTGCAGAAATAATGGTTTCTCTGAAATATATGCATAAAAAAGGTATGAATAGAATTTCTCTGGATTACGAGTGTGCTTATTTGTTTAGTATGCAAGTTTGCATTTCAAAATTTCTAGAAAAAAGGAACAAAATCATACACGATTGCAAACATTGAGATGAGCTTAAATTTATGCCACGCTTTGTTATAAACACAAAATAAAAACTTCAGCTTGCCTAATGCTATTTCCACTGATTTGGGAATAATAATTTTAAATAAAATACTAACTTTTTTTTTTTTGCTCAAAGTTAATAGAAGAGTAAGTATGCTTTTCAAAACACGAGCACTTAACATCAAAGTAAAATTTCTATCCAATGTTGTTTAAATTACAGAATAGTTTAAAACGATCTCCGATTCTATTTTACAAGTGTTTTTTATATTATTTAACCATAAAAATAAATTGTGATTTTAAGGTAGCTATTTTCTATATTTAAACACATAAATTTAAATCACAAAAAAGCTAAAAAATTAAAAAAAAATATTTACAAAAAGTGAAAGCCATAAATAATAAATTTTGATAATGTAAATTTTATTAAAGACAAACTGAATAAATAGCTAAATTTGAATAGCTTAAAACCGAAACTTTAAAGTCATCTTGAGTATTAAAAATCATTTCGAATATTGAAAATTTAAAGTTATATAGAAAAATGGACTTATTTATTTTTTGAGGAAGTAAAATGTCCTGAGGTATTATAAAATTATCACAACAAAATCATTCATATCAAACTTTCAATTGGAATTTTATATTGCAATTGAGTCATCACGTTGTTAGAAATTAAGTCAATGGACAAAACAGTCTCATGTTCGATCCTAAACTTTTTTGAACTGTGAGATTCCATTTCTGCTTTCACCATTCACATTTATGGAAGTTTCTCCTATGTTTCTATATTCTTTTTGACAACTTTTTGTATCTAAATTTTCTTGTGTCGGTTACAAACTAACTTCTGTGATAATATTTGTTTCTTCGATAAAATATATGAATATTTTGACTTGCTCTCTGACGCATTAACAAAAAATAGCTTCTTTCTAGATTTTTTATTCTTTAAGTAAAACAAAAATTCACTAATTAGTTTCTTAAAATTAGGTGCTACTTCAGAAAATTATTTAATGATCAAGTAGTTCCAATTCATTTAGGAAACTTGGATTGAAAAAAATTTTATTAAAAAAGCATAAATGATCATGAATTTTATGTACATAATAATATAATTGCCAATTTTATTTGGGATATAATGAACTGTTTAACCTTTTCTATTTTTAAACTGCTGTGTAAAAGAGTCGTAAATGTAAAGCAGAATAGCTTTATTATAGTTAAAATTGGCTTCACCACATCTTTAGTGAAATTATATGATTTGTTACCCATGACAAATTACTAATTAATATTGATAATTATATATACATATGCACACACACACATACATACATATATATATATATATATATATATATATATATATATATATATATATATATATATATATATATATATATATATATATATATATATATACACAATAAGCAAGAAACTATTCATTCATACAAAGGGAAAAACCCATTTGTTTAAGTACATACAAAAGTCTCTTATTTTATTAGTTTTTAATGTAAATTTTATTTCTGGAATTGAGTTATAATAATTTTTAACTTTATTGCAAAATATTTTTGTAGTTTAATTTGGCTCGAATTGCCTTGCATAAAAAATGACTAATAACACTAAAATAAATAATAACCTATTGCGCCATTTTTTCTTTACAATCGAAATTTCCTGCTATATTAAGATTTAGTTCTATAAAATTGCTTTACCTCCTCAAATTGTCTTGTAGGAAGTTAAAAAAGAAAAAAATATTCTGTATTAAATCAGCCTTAAAATGATATTTAGCAAAATATTAGGACTGTTGTCTAGTCAAAAGAAATAACATCTTATATCAACAGTTATTTTTCTGAATGCTGTCATTTTTCCCTGGTATTTGAAGCACTGTTATAGATTAGATTGGGAGCCAATTTCTTCACCTACATTCACCCTAAGTTGTTATGATGCATTACAAAGCCTAAAAACAACGGATCTCTGCTGCAGTAATTACTTCAGGCTGAGAAGTTTTTAGCAGTGTATCTGGTTACTCAACGCTAATGAGATTTGATTCGATCTCTTCCACCTAGAGTAAAAGAGTTGGATTTACACCCTGCATTCCAACTCGTCTGATTGCGGTAATTTGTTAATCAAGGAGTCAAAGCAACCAACATGAGAGAGGAATTAGTATTCTAATGCGGGAGCTACTTTTTAACCTCCCCTGCCGTGCGCCGCCATTCGTTAGCAAAGGAAGATGTCATTACATTTTCATGAAGGAGCTTTCTGAATGCGTCAGGAGTACGTGCTAATGCAAAACGATGCCTGAATTATTCTGGAGACATAAAATGTGTCCTTGACTCTCAACATGTTATGATTTAGCCAATAAGAACATTAAATGATTATAACTTCAAAGGGCATTGTTAGGCCTTCATTAGGCTAATGCACAGTTCTGATAATTAATGTTGTTATATCCGGATACTATATCATCTTCACGGTCATATAACTGATAAATAACCTTAAGCTAAAATTACCTTAATTTAATGATCTTGGTAACATAAAAAATAAATTATGAAGTTAGACAATTCGAACTACAGAGAACATTTTAATTACTCAGATCTAACGCCGAAGAAAAAAGTCTTTGCAATTGGTATCATTGCTAATTTATTATAAAAGTACACAAATTTTTGCTATTTTAAATAATTATAATCAGTGGGTTATACTATTTCATTTAGTTAAGGAGCAGGATGTCCAATTTAGATAATTTGTAAAAAATATATTTTTATTAAATTTGACTAAAAAAAAACATATTATAAGCTGCCTTAAAAAATTCATGGAAAATTTCAATATTTTCTTCTTATATCCTTCAGTTTAATATTATATTTTTATTACATCATAATTATTAACTGCATATTATTTTACTTTCTTATATTAAAATTTTCATATAAACACTTTTCTTCAAACAGATACTTTTTGATTCTTCAAGGAAGTATCTTTAGTTCTTGATAAAACATAAAATATCATATTATCTCATTAGTTAAATTCATATCATTTGAAGCTTTGTGAGAAATTAATTAAATATTATTTTTATGAGAAAATGTCTATAAGTAATGTTTTTATGCACATTTCCAATTTTAGCTTGATATTTAAATCATGACAAGCTTTCATATAGAGAATATCAAACATTTGTTACCATCAAAATATGATCATACTTACTTGATTATACTTATTTTAAGGCCTTGGTAGCCTAGTGGTTAGGACATTGGCCTTCCTTCAGGTAGGGCAGGGTTCAATTCCAAACGCTGCCCAAGACATGCAATATACGTGCTATAGTGCCCCCGGGTACATGCAATATACGTGCTAGTTAAACACGTTGAATCAGAAGCTCTGTGGTCGGTCGTTGAGCAGTTACCATGTATATAATGCTCTGAAGAAAATTTCCTCTCCTTTCAGATCAATGCCAAAATTGAGCGAGTAGAACCTCTGGTGGTGACATCTATCTGAGGAGTCTAAGAGCAAATTCATATTTTCATCTTCGTGATGCTCTGATCAAACGAAAGAAGCACCCTATTGGCTTAAAACTCTCATAGCTATTAACAGAATGAGATTGGCTTGTTCAAGTATCATAAGTAACAACTAACAACCAAACATCATTTAAATTCAACAGAAATGTCTGTTTAGAATATAATTATTTTAGATTCCAGAATAGATCTATAAATCTGAATTAAAGCTATTTGGACATCATTCTAGAATATGTGCATTTGCTTTAAAAAAAAAAAAAAAAAAATTGGTACAGAATTTGCCTGAATGAATGACAAGTTTTCTGCATGTTTTGTAAACGTTAGTAAATGATGCTTTTAATATGAGAATAGTATCATTTGGGACAATCAGATTACTCACATACTTAGAGCACACAGCCGCGTTTGTAAAATAGACTCTGCCGACAAATTACAGCCGATCAAATTTCTCTACATGTGCACCGGAATTCTACATGTGTACATGTAAGAGATTTTAGATGAATTTTTGTGAAAGAAATTGATTGAAAAGTAAGCCTAGGGAACTACATAGATAGAAAATAGGAATTGCTTGAAAATTAAATGGAAATAACTGATTTCAGATTGATGACCTGAGATAAGTTCAATAATTTGAAACTCAACAATTTTTGCAGACAGTGTTGCAAGGGATAGGAAATATACATTCCATTAATAGTCATATTAACCACATGTACCATCAAAATTTCCGTAAAATAGCTGCTTTTTTCATTTGCTTCACGAACCATACTTAAAGCTTTTATAAATATCTAAAAATGAAAGTTATATGGTAATATATAAATTTAACTGATCTTAACTAGATTTGCAAATTATCATTCAGACTTTATCAAATATTCTTTCAAGAGATTATCGAAAATAATAAGAAAAATATTCTAATATTTACTTTTTACTATGATATACGTAAGATAATTTTCCATCCTTTGCTTTGGTTTTATAAACGCGCGACATTTAAATATATATACAATTCTTACGTAGTTTTTGAAATTTTATTTGCACTAATGATAGTGTTCTTAATTTAAGGACAAAAGTACATTGAAACAAAAAAAATAAAATTGTAGTCTTTACTCGTTTAGAAACTGCATTTATATTGCAAGGACTTGAAAATATATTTCAGTGAAAATAATTAATATTTAACATAAAAAAGCATATTTAAAAATGTAAACTACTACTTCCAAAAATAGAATTTTGGTTTCTGATTAATCAGTATAAATTTTTTACAATAGCAATACGATGTTTTAATGTTTAAAATCATGATTCATATTTTCCATGCTCAAAATTTATTTCACAAATGTTCAAAACATTCCCAAAAATTAAGAATATATATTTTTTAAGTAATGCAAGATTTTAAAAATCAAAATCATACAGAAATGAGAAAAACAGCAGATGTTTTCAACAAAAATTTGACTTATTTTGTTAGAATTCCAATCTTTAAACTTAATTCAAGACATTATTATAAAGTTCATTTTAAACCTTTTAGTTATATATTTTAATCTATATTAGAAAATATGAAAACTGCACACATTTGATGAGTTGGAACTAACCTCCATGCAACTAAATAGAAGTTTAGCACAATACTCATAGGAAGATATTTATATTTCATTCTTTAAAACTACATGTGCAAACGACCATTTAGAAATTTTTCTTCTAATAATCATTAAAAGAATCATTGAAATCAATCAGAAGAACCTGCTAATTTCTTTACTTTCAATTTCCTTAAATAATACATTAACATATGTTGCTAACTAAATTATTTTACAAATTAATCAATGGACATAATTGAAAAAAAATTTAGGTTTCCTATACAACCTATTATGATAATATTTATATAATTTATTGATAAAAATATATTTATGGAAATACAAATTTTGTAATAATTTTTACTATGACGATTATTACTGAACAACATTTACTTATTCCCAAACTGATGTTACAGTTTTCAAATAAATAAGTTTGCAATGTGTATTGAGTTAAATTATATAAATTGACAACTTAGACAGAAATAACTTTACGGATAGATAGAATTTAATTTCTATGCATTGCAAAACTTTAAAATTTTCAAATAAAGTATGCACGAAGTCCTCTTGTTCCACAAAGAACTGTGAAATTTATAAATATCTATTCATTTTTAAATCCGAAGGATCCAATCTCTTAATAAATATCCTTTATTCATTTGAGAATTTAAAACATTAAAAGAAAATGATTCATAAGACTTGTTTATATCAAGATTATGTTGTAAACTGTTTTCCTTTCGTTAATCATTATAGTATACCTGTGAGAGTAATATATTACTCATTCTAGAAATGTTACAAAAGAAACAATGGATACAATTCATTTAGCTAAAACAAACTCAGTAAAAGTTTCATTAAGGGGGTAACTTAAATTGGATGAAAATAGATTAGTCCAATCATTATCTCACAATTCAACTTTTATTGAAAATACTTGCTAATTACATCGCCAAGGCAGTTAAAAGGGGAGAAATTTTGCCGCCAAACTTTCTTCATTTCTGAGAGAAAAGGCGCCACGTAGAGTTGGAACAAAAATAAGATGGATTCGCTTGGAGAGTCATGTTTTCCATTCAGGGAATAGTGGTTTGAAGCTCCGTTAAAAACCCAACGGAGCGAGAATTCCCAAAATCGTCGTTTTGTTTGTATCGTAGACGTCACACAATCTGATGAGTTAATAAGGGTGGTTTAATGAGTATTTACACTAGTTCTTATCTTGGTGATAAAAAAATCAGTCTTCAGCTTATTAACAATGAAAACGAGTTACACAAACGCTAATATGATGGAATAAAAACGGATTAAAGAATGGTTACATTTTTCTTTCGTTTCATTACCAGGGCTTGTAGCCTTATAAAGTGATAGAAAGAATGAATCGTAAAAATGTTTGCTCCATCTTAAAAAAAAAAAAAAAAAAAAAAAAAAAAAGTGCATTTTCATTTGTAATTCTTTCTGCCATTGCATTGTTATTATGATTGTGTGTCTGTGATTTAAAACTGCAACTAGTTTTTTTGATGCTGCTTGACATTTAAAAAATCCTATCGGAGAATGCCACTAATTACTTTGATTTTTCTTAAGCAAAATAAAGATTTATAATGTATTTTATTTTAAGTAAAATAATATTATCTATAATTACTTTTTCGATGCATAATTATTCTTCAGTTTTATTTTAAATTGTATTGATTAGTCAAAATACATTTTAAATATATATATTTGCTACAGCAGATTGCTATATGCCTTGATAACTCCACTTTTAGTAGTATACAATAATCTTAATAATAATATAGCAATATAGCAATCGTGTAATAAATTTTGAAAGATGGAAAAATTGTATAATACTGATTTCAAATAAAATGGTAAATTCATTAAAAAATGGATTATTATATAAATTATGAGATACAAAACGATTTTAATTATAAATTTATTGAAAATAATCACATATTTGCATTTTAAAAACATTGTTAAAATTTATTTAATTGAAAACTTTTAAGCTCGGCTTATTTTAAAGAGTCCAGTTCTATCTACTTGTTATTTTTAAGTAATAAAATTACATTTGAATTTATTTATAATGTAGAATTAATATTTCAAAATATTTTGAAAACTAGTGTCTGAATTTCATTCTTTTTATTTAAAAGTATTTATATATAATTAGCATTTAACAAAACACTCTTAAAATGTAAATTTTAATCTTTGTGTTATAGAATTAGTTAAGCTTTTTAGGTATGACAACTCATTTTCAAAGTATTCATCAATTTTTTATCAAAATTATATTAGACTCAGAATACAAAGTATCTGAGTCTAATATTATTTGAAATAGGAAATATTTAATCACACTTTAAATTTGTGTGATTAAATATTTTTTACTTATGAAATATTTAATGACACAAATTTAAAAATAGTAATCCCTTGAGAATATTATTTGACATATTATTTGAAATAGGAATTTTTTTTATTACGATAAAATAAAATTTAATCATGCTATTTCTTAAAAATGTAACTTCCTCAGTTTAAATTCTACTATTGAGGAAACAATACCATAGATTTGAAAGTGAACTTAAAAATCCCTTTTGCTAAAAAGCCGCGGTAGAATAAGCAACGAATGACATCACATTATGTTTCACAATCATAAGTTTGTCTCAAAGGGAAAATTTGATCAAAGAAAGAATAACATAGACGTGGTATTTATTCATAGGAGGCAGTTTTGGTTCAGTCTTCATGTGTAGCTATCAGCAAAGCTACCAAAGAAAGTATAATTAAAAAATGTTTCATTGTTAAATGAAACATTTTTTAATTATACTTTCTTTATTATATAAATTATGATGTTTTAGCATTTCATATGTTTCATTGTTAAATGAAACATATGAAATGCTAAAACATCTTTTTGCTTTTTTAAATGAATTGTTAAATAATCTTTTTTTAAAAAAGGCAAAATGAGCTACAAGGTTCTAGAAACTTTTTGTAAGCGGCTAATCACACGATTGATAAAAATGCAGGAAATCTGATGCAATTCTCAAATTCTTTTAATGAAATATCTATTAATCTAGATGGAATCAAAGATGATTGCTTACTAATAAAGATTAGAATACAAATCACAATAGAATTCGAGGATATGTTTGGAGATATAAGAAAATGATTGTGTTTTTCATTTTACCCGATAATGAATATTTTAAAGCTTATAAAATATTTTATTTCCCTTATGTGAACATATAGATGTATTTAGTAATCCGGTTTTTATGCTAATTTTTCGTTAATTAATATTTTTTATATTTATACCCAACCTGAAAGAGTGATAAAAACATATGATAAAATTTGTCAATCAAATAAATTATAATTTGATGATATAATTGGATTTATAAAGCAAGACTAATCAAGATTATATGTTTTTTTTTTTTTAATTTTGACGAATTATAAAAATGTTATTTTGTATAGTAAAAAGTTTTAATATATTCATTTTAGGAGCAGAGTATTTAAATATATTAAGAAATCCAATTTTAGGGCCTTTTATATTTGTACTGTATCTAGATTAATATGAAACAAAAATGATAACCATGATTAAAAATAAGAAATATAAAATGATACAGTTGTATTTATAAAACAAAGATGAAAATGATAAATATTTAAAGTCATCCAATGATAAAATTCTTTAAGTTTATAAAGTATTTCATTTCTCTTTTAAAAACAGTATTTACATACAAAAATATAATAAGATAATAACTTCAACTAAACTTTTTCCTTGAATTCACTTTTATTTTTATAATTTTTTATTTATAATTAGTTATTTTTTGTATTAAAAGCATAACATGCAACTTTAGGAGACCAAAAAATACAATTTATACCTATATATGAGTGACAAATTCTATATATATATATATATGAATTACTTACTATAATTATTTTCAGTTGTCCTCAAGATTAAAAAATGATTTGAATAGTTTTCTTTGTTAAATTAAGTATAAATTAAGTATATTGCAATAAAATAATTTAAGTGGAACTTTAAGAAGAAAATTCTCGTTTTTTTTTCGTCTTATTTCGTTTTTGATCAGGAAATTTCTCTCATGCAAATACTTTGATTTTTGTCAGCTAAACTAAGGACCTATTTTAGTAAAAAAAAGATTTTATTAAAATTTTATTCTGGAATGTGTGAAAATGACGAGCAATGTGACCCTGAAGTAAGAAATAGTTAGCAAGGATGTCATGCCACGTGACTCCAAAGAGGCTTTCTAATTGGTCTGCATGCTTCGGATTCTAACTTGTGACGTGTGTTTGAATTCCGAGAATTTCTGCTGCTGTTTCTGCAAGCGTGCTTAGAATGGAACGCAAATTATGTGGTTGTGGCGATAGTAAATGCAACATATGCAATGGCAGGATTGTTCCAAAATGTGGAATGAGGGGGAATTCCTACAGAACATTGAACAAAACTGTAACCATTAACTGCCAGTAATTGCTTTCGCTCGATGTACAAAATAGAATTTATAAGTTTATATTGCGACATTAATATGTAAGATTGTTTTTTTGCAAGCAAATTTATATTTTATATACATTTTAATTTAAACGTAATTTTCATTTATATTCTCACGAAAATAGGATAAACTTCATCATAATTTTAAAACTTTACAGAGAAAATGACCTTAACCCTTATTTTCTATTGATTCAAATTGTCTTCCTTGATCAACAGTTTTTGGCTAAAATGTTATTTAATTTTAATTTTAATGTCATTTAATTTAATTTATTTGTGAGATTTAACATAATTGATTTAAATTACTTTAAGTGAAATGAATACATACGAGTTCCTTTAAATGTATTTGATGTAACCAAATAAATGTATTATACTTTTTATCTCAAAATATATTTAAGAGAATATTCATTTGTTTCTTAAAAGCATAAGCATTTTCAGATAATTATCCGTGAAAAATGTGTCTTCATTAAAATAATATTGTGATTTTTTTTAATTATTCTAAAGTTCGCTTAAAGAGAATTAAATATATATATATATATATATATATATATATATATATATATTGCATTGTACATTATAATGTTTTTCTTCTTAAAAAATACTACCGATTCTTTTCAAAAATAAGTAGTAATCAATGCTTAATTTATGTATTAATTAATATATTGAATATAAATAATATATTTTTGTAATCATGCATTGAATTTTTCATTAAAATAAGTAGTTATATTTTTTCGAAAAAGAAAAGTTAGATATTTTAACACTTCCTCCCATTTTTTTATTTCATGCAATAGATCTGAAAGATTTTATATATGCTATATAAAATTTCAATATATTTATTAGGTTATCACTTATAAGATTTTCTCTTTCATGATTTGCCTAATGTTCAATTATTCCTGGTATCTAACTATCTAGTAATCTTATAATAGTTAATCATATTAAACATTTACCTTCGAAAATAGGTATCTGCATATAAAATTTTCTTTTTAGCTTCATTTCTAATTTACAACAATTATTGAGAATGTCATTGAGAGTCCCATTTTAAAGTAAAATGGAAGAATACAGAGATCCATTTAATTGCTTCATTCAAACTTAAGTGCACTTATTTCCATTAGTTCCTATTTCAATAAAAAATGTAGCAAGCGTGGAAGAAAGTTCAACACAGAATTTTGAAAGATAATCGTTTTTTTTTTAAATTGTTCGTATTTTATATCCACCTATTCAGTATAAAATCGGTCCATTACAAATGTCTTTCATGATAATTTATGAGCATATACGTGTACATACAGGTGTTTACGAAATAGTAGAAGCCCATTAAAAATTGTTTGCATCTAATATGGTACGTGAGAAGCTTTAGAAGTTAGACCCCTTAAAACCTACTAGAAATGGAGATTTATAAGTTATATACAGTCATAGATGGAATTATTTACCAGTGAAATACTATTACCTTTATCATTCAAAAACCTGTTGTTACGCTAAAGAGAAGTGGAATACGATAAAGGAAAGTCACTCCCACTTTCAGAACAGAGAACAATTGCTTTATAATGCTTAAGTGATTCAGTAATTCTTTAAGCCTGGTCCTCAATTACAGGTGTGAAAAATGAGTCTCTGTTTTCCCGAAACCATGACTGAACAATTTGGTTACACTGAAACATGGAATTACCATCATGGTTAGTGTTATCTTCAGTCGAAAATAATGAACGTACCGTAGAATGAAGGTGCTTCACCAAAAGACTAACTTGGTTAATGGTTAGTATATTGCCCATACAAGTAAATGAGGGATCTATTTGAAAAGACGAGGCAATACTCCAATAAATTACAGAATCCTCTTAAGGAATTAAACTCCAAGAACACAGGATGGGTTTTAGAATTCTGTTAAGGTCCGCCACAGAGACATGTTTCTTTGTACCGCAGTTTAGGTTTCCTAACATATCCGCCTCTGTACTAAATGTTTCCAGTTTGTATCTGGCACAAGGACTATTTGAAATCTCAGCTGTGCCCCAAATATTTTGTTTCTGCAATTATTTTGAAACTGCATATGTCTACAAACTGTTGTTTAGATATTCATTGACTTTATTTCACCACCATAATCTTAGTTCTGGTGGTTACAATCTTACTTTAATTTCCAACAATTTCTCCTAATGTGTTTTAACTTCCTTACATAGTTCTTTATCGAAGGTGTTACTTTGATATTATCATTATATTCTGTCTTTATCTTTAACATGGTGTCTATTTATACATTCAGCAGCTACGTCACTGTGGTTAATAATACACAAATAAGATGGATTCCGACTATCTTCTATTTTGATCCTTAGATAATTCGACATTTAGCTTCACTTGAAATAAAATTAAGTGAACAATGGTACAGAAAACAATCATATTCCTTATAGACAATTTTATGCAACTAAAATTAATTAGGTAAATATTTAATTGAGTCCTACACTATCATATGTTTCAAGGCTACTCACACATAAGAATAATGGTGCCCACACATTATCATACATGAAAGTCCCTGTTTTCAACAAATCGATTCTGTTACATTGGATAACATACATAGATACCCTGTATACACACATGAACCACACAAATAATATATATATATATATATATATATATATATATATATATATATATATATATATATATATATATATATATATATATATATATATATATATATATATATATATATTGTGGGTGTGTATCTCAGCAATTAATGATCATTAAAAAATTGAATTTGAATTTATATGTAGTCATGTATAAGGAAGAAATAGTTTATTTTGATGTTGAATTTCGTTATCTTATTTGTCCTATGTTTTCTATTTTATAGCACAATCAAATGAAAGTATTTAAATTTCTTTCATTTTTAAACATTTTTTGGGCAAAAATGTATGATGAAAAGTGCACATCAGATTAATACGCATCAAAGTGTGTGACGTATTTCTTTTATTACGCGCGCGCGCGCGTTTATAGAATGATAAAATAAAATCTTAAAATATATCTCAAAGAGTAAAATAAATATGTTTTTAAGTTAAGTTCTTTAGATATAGAGTTATATACATCACGTATCAAAATTAATGAGATAAATTATTTGACAGATTATTGTATTAATAAATTATTATATTTTAATTCATATAAGGAAAAAAAATCATTTTTGTTACATTGATCATTATTTTATATATTTAGAGAATTTATATGCTCATTACATATATATTTAACCAATTAATAAAATAAATTAAACTACTAAAGTAAATTTGCAAAATATGAGAAAATTCATAATTTATTTTTAAGTGCAGAAATATTTAAAAAAAACAATTTTCTAACAGATTTTGATGCCATGACTTCCTTCATTAAAAAAATTGTGTATACATTATAAACCATGAAATATTTTAAACTTTTATGATTGATCGTTTTTAAATTTAATTTAAGCCTTTATGCAAATTTAAGCTTCTATAAATAATTTTAACTTCAATGTAAGATGGAATTATTTAAATTAATATCTATATCACTATAAACTATTTTCATACGAATTTTACATTAGTTACAGTGGTAAAATAACATTTTTCAAATTATTTATATATAAAATATTTTTCATAATTAATATAAATAATGAAACGAAAATTTTACACATTAATGAAGCCAAAACAAAATGCAAAATTAAGTCATTTTAAGTGCAAAGAAGACATCAAGTAAATATCATTTTTTTTAATAAACTGCTTGGAAAAACAAATATAGACACTTATACTCTCTCATATACACTAGATGTAAAACATTAAATTGAGTGCATTTCCTCAGTAACAACATGCCAAAAAATTCCATTGTTTCCTAAGGTTTCACAATGAAATGTAAAAGTTTATGTCTGAAAGGTATACATTGTATTGTAAGGAGAGTTTTCAAGACAAATCACATGTAAATATTTCAGAAACTTTGATCAATTCCTAAATCTCTCCCACCTGAAAGATAAAACAGAGTAAGGAGGGGAAAATGTCCATTCCCCGAAGATAAAATATCTTACGAGATTATCTCAAAAAGACTTAGACATTCCACCCTCCAACCCAAAGCGATTCGAGTCAAGGACTATGAAGAGGAAAGTGAGAGAAAAGCCCAAGACACCTCCAAGCGCAATCCTCCAATCCACTTTTCCTTTCAGAGATCTGAGGAGAGAACAATCAAATGTAATTTTGTTCGGTGTCTCCTTACAATTTTTTTTCTTCCTCCTTTTTCTTTTCATTTACCTTTTTTCCCCATATCTTCCCGAAGACAAAAAGAATCTCTCTTCTGTCTTTAGAAATTGAAAATTCCCTTTTCTGTGGATCTTAAAATACTTGAATCCCGTTGGCGTATTTTCTGTTGAAGGTATTTTTGTACCTTTTCCTGAAGTGGAGTGACAGTGAACAAATATACATTCGGAGGAACCTAGTCATTCCAAGGATATTCAGAGGGCAATAAGTGGTTAACGGGATTTCCACTTCATCTTGGGTAAGTATCTTGACTTATTTCCCCGCCAAGGGAAAAGAAAGACGATGTTTGCATTGTGAAGTAAATTTTATAATTTAAAAATGTAAATCAATGTCTCTTGACTTTTTTTTTACTTATCTAGTGCGGATAGTTATATTAAAAATGCGTTATATCTTTCATATATCTAGAAGCATTCGGATTGCCCAGACATTTAAGTTAAATTATATAAATAAAGGATATTTCTCATGAAAATGCAGTGCTTTAGTTTGCATTTTTGTCCCAAAAATTGTTAAAAATGTTGTAATTCATTTATTATGGACTATTAAAACTTAAATGTTTCAAAAGCTGGTTAAAAGAAATTTAATACAATGTGAGAGACATCATAAACTTTATTCATTTTACATAAATACACTACTGATCATTAAAATTGCTACACCAGGAAGAAATGCAGATAACAAAATGATATTTATTGGACAAATATATTATACTAGAAATATAACAAGTGATTAAATTTTCAAAAAATTTTGCTGGATTGATCATGAAAAATCAGTACCCAGAACAATTACCTCTGACAGTAATAACAGCTGTTATAGGCCTGAGCATTGAGTTAAACAGAGATTGGATTGCATGTACAGGTACAGATACCCATGCAGTTTCAGCACGATGCCACAGTTCATCAACCGTAGGGAATGATGTTTGGTGACGAGCCAGTCGCTCGGCAACCATTGACCAGACGTTTCCTATTGGTGAAAGATCTGGAGAACGTGCTGGCCAGGGCAACAGCCAAACATGTACCGTATCAAGAAGGTCCGTACAATACAGGCAACATGCGGTCGAGCATTATCCTACTGAAACGTAGGGTTTCGCAGGGCTCGAATAAAGGGTAGGGCCACGGGTCGTAACACACCAGAAATGTAACGTGCACTGTTCAAAGCACCGTCAATGCGAAAAAGTGGTGACCAAGACGTGTATCCAATGGCACACCATACCATCACGTCAGGTGATGGGCCAGTATGACGATGACGAATGCACGCTGTCAGTGTGCATTCACCACGATGCCGCCAAACACGGATGCGACCATCATGATCCTGTACACAGAACCTGGATTCATCTGAAAAGATAACGTCTCGCCATTCGTGCGCCCAGGTTCGTTGTTGATCACACCATTAGAGGCGCTCTTGTCTATGACGCAGCGTCAAGGGAAGCCGCAGCCATGGTCTCCGAGCTGAGAGTCCATGCTGCTGCAAACATCGTCGAACTGTTCGTGCAGACACTTGCCTTCCAAACGACACCGTTTTTTGACTCACGGCTCGTGACTTGGTTGCACGATCCATTACGGCCATGCGGATTATATGCCTGTCTTCTCGGCTGCTAGTGATAGGTGGCCGTTGAGATCTCGCATGGCGTTCCGTATTCCGTACATCGATTCCATATCCTGCTAACAGTCATTGGATCTCGACCGACGCGAGCAGCAATACAGCGATAAGATAAACCGCAATCCCGGTACGCTACAATTTGACCTTTATCAAAGTCAGAAACATGCTGGTACTCATTTCTCCTTCTTTCACGAGGCATCACAACAACTTTTCATCAGGCAACAACGTTCAAATGCAATTTGTGTATGAGGAACCGGCTGAACAATTTCCTCATTTAAACACAATGAAGGTGTTGCTACTGGCGCCTGCTTTGTCTGAATGCGCTGAAAAGCTAATCATTTGCATATCACAGCACCTTCTTCCATTCGCTTAAATTTTACGTCTGTAGCATGTCGCCTTCTTGGTGTAGCAATTTTGATGGCCAGTAGTGTATAGTGATAATTCATTATAGACAATGTTAACATCTTATCTGTAGTATTTTGAATGTTTAATAATTTAGTAATTATGGAAAGTTGGCCCAATAAATTGGCCACTTTGTGAATACTGGTATAACGTAACTACCTGTATAATTCTTTCAAATATTAATTAGGAATGCGTGTCCAATATTGATGTCTTAAAATCCAATATTTCAGAAGCAGCTTCTGCATTCAAACCCATACATGCTGTAATAGTACTTTCTTCTAAATATTCGTCTTACAGCCTAGATACACATCTGAAATCCTAAAAGGCTCTCAGATGTGTGCCTAAGACTAAAATGTTTTGTGTTTGTCTTACCATTAGTGTTATCAGTCTGAATTTATCATCATTATTTCATACATTATTCTACATCAAATATTTGATCTAATATTTTGTAAACATCATATATAATAAATAGTTATAGGTTGGCATGATGAATAATACTTATCCTCTAATAAACATTAAACTCTGACTGATGTGAAGGATAAACTAATAATAACTGTACATATAGCTGAGTAAAATTTGTTCAATGTTAACCAACTATATAACTCTAAATGTTCAAATCAGTCTTTCATAAATAACAGAATGGACAGCTATCATTACAGTAGGCAGCATCTAAACATAATGTTAAATATTTTTGATATAAGTCCAGTGCAGAAATAACACTTTGGTATTTGCTATTTTACTCCAGACATGCTATTTAATAGCATCAATCTTGAAACAACACGAGGAGATGTATAAATCCATATTTTGTTAAATGTACAGTTACAATTAACATTTCTGAGTATAAACAGTAAATACAGGAATAAATTTTATCAAGCTAAGTCAAACTAAGAGTATATTATAACGACATACCTGATCAAAATAAATATAAACTGATAAAGCTAAATGTATTAATGTAAAATATTGTCAATTCAAAATATAAGGACATAATTACGTTGATTTTAAAATTATATATCAAACTATTAATTTTAAAGATTAATAAAGTTGTGGTATGTATTTAACAAAAAACAAAAGTAATAAAAATTTTGAAAAACATTTATAAGCAATGGTAATATTTTAAACTAAAACTTTTACTTTATTCCTAAATTGACCAATTTATTAAGGAAGTTGAAAGTTTGGACAATTGAATTAAGGCAAATGGACTTATAAAATCAAAATTTAAGTTTTTTGTACTCCCATGTTTATCAGAAGCAATTTATTACATTGAAGTAAATGAAGAATATATATAATTACATGTGTAGTGTTTTATAAAGTGCATAATAATCTATGATTGTGTGATGTTTTCGCAGATAAATTTATTCTGATCAGAGAGAAAGAGAGAGAGAGAGACTTATAATTAAAATAAATATACCTGATTTAATTCAGTTTTATTTAAAAGTTATATTTATAAAAAAATCCAATATTTTTATAAATGTGTAGATTGATAAGATATTTTTTATGCTTTTATAAGTTACAAATTATTAATAAACTATAATTTTTTTGCTTTTTCGTAAGCAATGGGGGTATTTATATATTGGCGTTACTACAGATATCACGAAAAGATATAAAAATAAAAAAAACAATAACAAGAAAAGATTTTAACTCGTTTTATTTAAAATAAATTAATAATAGATTGATTAATTGTAATACTGCCTGGAGTGACTCTAATACTTAAATATCAGAATAAGATTGCAAAATATTCAACTAATTTAATTTATCACCATATTTGTTGACTTTAAATTCATACTTAAATTTTGGCGATACATTATTCAATTATTTTAAGAACTTCTAAATTTCGCTCTAAGCTTTTAAATGGAAAATGATTTTTAATTGTATTTCTAAGTTACTTATCATAAATTATTATTTTTATTTGATTCTCAAATATTAATGCCTTTAATCAATTATATATATTAAATTTCCTAAAAATTTGATATCAATACAATATCCTAGAAAAGGAGTTTTGATGACAGTTCGAATGTTGTTGCAGAGATACATTGTTTTAGTGTATCAGTATTCCTATCCAATTTGAAATACTATTCATTGAGGATAATCCTCAAAGAATAATTTAGAGAAAAAGCACCCAATGAAATGTTCTGCAACAACTTCAGGTCTTAGTGTACCTTTCTCCATTGTGGTACTTACAATGTCCTAGACAATCAAATGTAATTTACCTCAAGCAGTTGTTCCTCCCAGTTCACGCTTTACTTGTCCGAATTTAAAGAAGTAATTTTATTGGTCGATTCGAAGTAATGCGATGTTTAAACTCTTTGATGCTTCCCTTTATTTTCCCTTTTTTATTTTGTTCCGTTTCAAATGTTAGGGAAAAAGCGTAAAAGGAACATTTTTTTTTTTCCTTTTCTGATTCCATGTGTAACAGGAAACAAATTGTGTCGTCTTCAATTTTGGGGGAGAGTTAAAACTCTACTCTTCCGCCAAAACTTTCTCTTCACACAACAACTTAAACTGAATCTTCAAATAGTTTTGGTTGTAGAAGAGGAAATCTTATTGTTTTGCTCCTCTCACTTCTAGCGCCATTTTGTTTTGTATTCTAAGCTCTAGTATTATGTTGATATTATTTTTATTTTTAGATTTGTACTGGTTTGGAGTTTGGAAAGAAATTGTGATTTGGGCTGTCTGCGGAATAAAATGAAAAAAAAAAAAGTTTTCCTCATACAAAATGGGTAAAAAATGGCAAAATAACGGAAACACATGGCAATCGCAATGGACTATAGGGAGAATAAAATGATTGCAATTCGCTACTTTTCCGAAAAATTTATTTTTTATCAGGAATACAAAAAAATAAACTTGCCAGTAGTAATGATTATGAAAAAAATAATATAAAAATGTTCAATATTTTTAGGGATAGTTTCAGGAAATGAAAGATTACATAGTAAATTCACATTTTTGATAACCTAGAAGATAATATTTCAAGGAATGTAAATCTTATTAGGCAAAATAAGGGAAGGAAATAAAGAGAAATAAAATAATAATAATTACAAGATTTCTCTCCTTTTTTCCTCTCTCTTTCTCTCACACACATATTTCTTTACATTTTTGTCAAGTTATTATTTATTGAATTGATTTGATTACATGAATATAATGAAAATAAATTGAATTGAACCAAATAAAATTCATTCCACATTGCTTTAATAATTATGCTGTTATACAATTGTATCCATTTATGAAATAATATGCTGCTTAAACGAAAGTACAAAAAGTTTTGTATGATGTTAAAAAAATTAAATTTTGATATTTTATCAGCATTTCCTGATCATATTTTCACCGTAGGAAAAGTAATATAGTGTTTTCAATTCAGTGACATGACATTTGGCAAGCATGAACCTACTCTATTTATTCTAGGGGAATTTTCACGCTAAATTTGTTTTCCATAAAATATTCCCCAATATATTATTCTAGCATATAAAATCATACAAGGTAATTTAGTTTTGGAAATTATTACTTTTTTTTATTCCATCTTGCATTGGTACTTTTTAATCAAAATTATACAAATATCATAAAATTATATAATTGGATTGCTTAAGAAAAACAGATTATAATAAAGTTAAGCTGATTATTTTTATTAATATTCAAGCCATAAAAGGGGTAAAAGGGAATACATAGTAAAAAGTATAAAAAGTATAGTTTTAAGTAATTTAAAAATAAAATCAAACAGTTAGAAAAATTACTTTCATTCATTTTTACTGTAAATTAATTAAATAAATATGACTGCTGCATTTTAAAACAATGTTTCAGCAATTTTTTTCAATTTCTTAATACATATATACTTGCCTTTGTTTGCAGGTATATATATATATATATATATATATATATATATATATATATATATATATATATATATATATATATATATATATACGCACACAATTATAAATCACTTTAAATTGCAATTATTAAATTAAAATAATAATATTCGTTTAAATAGAGAGTAACTATAATAACCTTATACTTAGTACCTGTCACTTAATTAAAAATACAAGAACTTTATACGTATTAATTATCATATTGGTACTACGTTTTTCTACCAAAAGTAACATTTATCTGTAAATATTTTAGATCAATATTAGTCTTCAAAAAATTTCGGTTTCATAGAGGTATAAAAATTTGCATTTAGAAGTTAATAATTAAAAGGATTGCATGAGACATTTCTTTTTAACATTTTCCGCTTATTGTTTCAATGGTTCTACATGTAATTTATAGAAATTGCCATATGGAATTTCTCATGGATTAGTGTAGTATTGGTAAAAATCTTTTCATTTTCACCCGCTATTCATGAGGCAGAAACACAGGAGTGATGTTGCCTCCCTGTTCCCGCCAGGAATATTTAATAACAGCTCATTGCTTCTGCATTAATTGAGCAGTCAGTGCTGTGTGAGGACATAGTAGCTTGATTAACGTCGATAGGCTCCGTCCAACTATGACCCCTTTTGAGGGTCTGACGTCACATACAATTTCCGCCATCATTTCCGCGGACGTGTAAGCCTTGTTATAAATAATTGATGTGACTATGGAGTAATGTATTCCGCAGCTACACGTTTCGGGTGAAAAGCCCACGCTGTAAGGGGTCGTCCAATCGAAGGAAATCAGAATGAGAAATTCTCGCGAAATATGAGCTCCAAAATTGAGGCTTCTTCAACCATAAAAAATCGCTGTTTCATTGAAACAAAGTCACACACACACACACACACACACACATATATATATATATATATATATATATATATATATATATATATATATATATATATATATATATATATATATATATATATATATATATATATATATATATATATATATATATATATAAGCTAAGTCTAAGCTGAATATACATTTTTCAATTGTTTCTGTTTGAATTTACTGCATTTTGTAAAGTTTATTGAGTTATATATTTGTATTTATTAATATTCATGATTTAGAATGATATTCTCCGAAAATTATAGATTTTTATGAATTTTAATTATAGAGAACAAGCTTTAGTTTTAAAGTGATGAATGTAAATATTTTGGGAAAATCTGTACTATGAATATAAAGAAATGCTGAAGCAATGAGTGATACAAATTTATTTAGTAATTTGAACTAGATGCAAGGACATATGTCGGTTTCACAGTCAGTTTTGTCATTAAATAGTTAAACCTGGGCCAGACAGCTATTATATTCAAAGTAGATATTTTAGAAAAACTAATACCAATGCATATTTTTAAATTTATGAGATGAAATGTGTAAAAATAAATAAAATGAGCATTTCAGGAATTATAATGAAAATATTTATACGAAAAATGATTGGAAAGCACAAAACTTTAAGAAATGAATGAATAACATTATGAATATTTTAATTATAAACAAAAAAAATTAATTTCCATTCAAATTTCTCATTTTTACTCTTAATTCGATTACAGTTTAAAGCATTACAATAATTCAAAATTAAAGTTGAAATATATAGAAATGATAAAGCTAAAAAAGCAAATGAAAATACAACATTTCAGTTAATTTAAAAGAGATTATTTACTCCAAGATCAGGATTGAAATTAATGACAATTAAACAGACTTGAAATTCTTTTTGAAGCGAAGAATTATTTTTTAAACAACAGAATTATCTACATGCAGAATGCGTTTCTTGTAAGTTCTGCTTAGTCCAGCTTCTTTGTGGCTTAGTGGTATGACCTACTTCTTAGGAGAAAATGTTACTTGGTTTGATTTTAGTTGAACAGTGGAAGATAGACTTTGACATTTATATGTGCTTCAATCATGGAGGATGTTGGGTGTTGTTTGCTTTCGACACATTAATATGTTTCACTATCTATGGAAAAGTTACCCCGAAGGAAGGTTGTACGGTGGTTACTAAAATGCTTTACAATAACTTTTGGCTGTATATTACATTTTTTGATTTTGTGATTCAACAGTGGTAAGCCAAACTGTCCACCATTTTGGCATCTGGCCTTTAGTTTAACAGTGTTATGATTTGAGGTCTAACAATGATCTGATTCGAGGACTTATGGTCCCAGAATAATTAAACCTTCGAATGCAAAATAAATAAATAAATAAATGATCGATAAGCAATAAAAAATCAACAGTGCTAAATCCAAGATGCCGTATAAATTTAATTTTTAATATCAGCAATCAAATTAATTTAACATTGCATCTATGAAAACAACTATAATATGCGTGCAACAGTTTGTTTGCAAATTTGCAAGATTTATTTTCATTTAAAATTACATAAATCCTTAACACTTTATGTATATACTTATAGGGAAAAAATAAATTTAAAAAATTCATACAAATGAGAAATAATTCAGAATGAATTATATTCCTGTGACAACATTTCTAAAAGTTTCAAGGAAATTTTCATTTTTTAAAATTTTAAAATTTTTTTCCTGTAAAAAATATAATGGCTATTTTTTTGGCATCGCAGAGGATATGCAGGCTAGTTTAGTACATTACCGGAAAATTAAGTGATATTATTTCAGATCTATCAACTCTGCCCACGTAAAACTTTACATCATTATAAATAAAGGATTTTAAATTAACTTTGTCACAGTATTGCTGTATTATTCACTGCAAAAAGGTTTTATTATAAAACGAAGCTTTTCCAAAAGTTAATCGTGCAATGTTTCAAGCATCTGTTGAATGATTATTCAAAATATTTAAATAAAATATTAGTATCGAATAGTTGCGTTTTTAAATTAAAATTGTTCTTTTTAATAAAAAAATAACCTGGCATTATATGATTTTTTAAAATTTAAAAAAATTAAGTATTAGGAGAAGTTATTTTAATGATTTCACTCATTTTTCCTGAAATTGATTCGATTGAAACAGATTATTATATCCACATAAAGTAAATTTAATTGCTGAAAACATTTTTATAACTCAACCCAACAAATAAGGGTGGGATTGTCGTGTTTAGTGTTCATTACTTTGAAGTTTTCCAAATGTTTATTATTAATTAAAAAAAACAACTTAGTTAATTTGGAATGTTTCATTATATATTTTACAAACCTTATATAAATTTTAATTTATTGGCATATTATAAGCACAGTAATTAACTCTCACATATGAAATACAAACAAAAGCATTAATATTATACGCTAGAAATATTGTCCTCAGATATTTTATTAAAATACATCGAAACACGAAAGTTTTATTTCAATAAAAAATAAAACACATAAAAAAGAAAATAAATTAGTTAAACTAAATCAAATACATTTTTCTGTTGTCTATTAATATTAGAACTAATTCCTAGGAGGAAAACGAATTTTGGATTTGCAAGATCTTAGACGAATTTTATTAAGCTGAATCTAATTAAAGTGATGTCAAAAGTAAGCGGACCGTGTTTTCCCCATCTCAACCAAACAAGTAAGGACAGAATTGTCTCCTAAACAACTTTTTAACATTCCTCAACAATTATTTGTTGTTAAGGAACCCACTTAACTAATGATGGTTCCGGGTCGCTACAATGAATTCAGCATTAATTTCATAATTTTGATCAATATATATCAATGTATTAATTATATTACAATATTAACTATCCTATTTTTTCGAAAGTTTAATAGTTTAATTTATTCAATTTGTTTTAAACCATAAAAATTAACTAGTTATGTACGAAACATAAACACAAAAGCTAATGCTCCTGATTTAAAATAAAATCCAGGGGAATTACCGGAACATGGTCCAAAACACATGACTTTTATTTCAGAGTGTCTACATCTAAAAAGAAAACTAATCAAATTAGTTAAACTATTTCAAATACAATTTCTCTGTTGTGTAGCACCGCTAGAAGGATCTCCTGAGAAGCAATCGAAAAAGGTTACGAGGTACTCAGTTGGATCTTATAAAGCCGAATCCTTCCAATTTTATTTCAACAGTAAACGAGGCGTATGTTTCACCCCACCTCAACCAAACAAATAAGGGTGGGATTGTCTTGTATATTCCTTTGACGCTTCCAAAGGTTTATTTATAATTAAGGAAACCCAGTTAACCATGAAACTTTCTTTGCTCTGAACTCAACGATAATTTCGTGTTTCTGATCAATAAAACCAACTGCGGTGTTCAGTGTATACGACTCTAATTAAAAGACGAAACTCAGGTTCTGGCACACACACACACACGTTTGGCTTAAATGAATTAGTTTAAAACGGTAGAACTTCATTGTTGCGGATATTGAAAAATGAAGGGTATAAAGTGGGAAAAATAACATTTTTTGTTTTTGCTTTCGATTTTTCTTTTCTCTTCTGATGCCATTCCGTATACTACTAATTTGAGAAGAAAAGAAAAAAAAAATGGTGGGTATCGATTACTCTGTCGCCACAAGTTGCGGTGTGCGGTTTCAGAATTGCAGAAAGAAGAAATTTGGAAAACCGAAGTGTGTGTGTTGCTCTATTTGTTTATTGATTTCCTATAATAGATTGTGATCTCGCAATAACCGCGAACCAATTCACTCTCAGATGGCGCTGCAGTGGCTAGAAGTTTGATATTTATTCTTCTATTTTTTTTCTTCTTTATTTTTTCTGATACATTCTTCTCCTTCACAGAAATCGGAATAGCATAACAAATTTGATCAATATATAAGTTTTACAGTGTTTTTTTATTTTCTTTAAAGCGATTTTTTTCAGTTGCAAATGTCATTTTCTGCTTGCAACTTGAAAGATAAGATGTAAAGTATCTGTCAGTAATACTATTATTAATGGAGATTTTTGTATGATGCATGATATGATATAAGACGATATATAAATAAAATTATATTGTTTTAACTTTTGCATAAGTAGCTAAAGTAAAAAATAGATTTATAATTTTCTTTAAAACATATTCTTTTTTATAATTTTTATTATTTTTTAAAATTATTCTGTAATTAATATATTGATGAAGCAGTTTTATATAATGAATAGAGAATTATTTTCTGCATTGAAACTAAAAACATATTTTAATGTGTATCACTTGAAATATCAATTGATATTTTTAATATTCAATTTTAATTTTAATTGTTTTTTAACTTGGTTAATATAGAAGTTTTAGACACCAAATGAATTCGAATTTTTTATAATTGTTTCTATGTCTATCATGGACATCGGAATTAAAATTAAATTGAGTCGAAAAGACTCAAAACATCTTGGCTATGACCAAAATCTTTGGAGTGTAAAAATGTTGGTGGTTTGTTGTATTAGGTATATATCCTATAGCTTAGCTAATATACAGGAACAGTTAAAGATATGATTTAGACAAAATTGGAAACTGGGACAGTGAGGTCAAATACTATAACTTCTTTGGCAATCCGAGGACATTTTTTAATGCTTAGTGCGAAGTCTGGCCAATGTAATTTAAATTACACGGTTGTAGTTAAGTTCTGCTATAGAGTTATTCTTATCTAGTTGGGGTATAAATTTTCACCTAAGTTAAGCATCTGCATCTGTAAGGGTAAATCTATTGCAGAGTTGAAATGCTGTTTGGGCTTTCTTGGCCAAGTTATCAGCTGAAGATGTCTAAATAGACCAGTATCCATCATAGAGTGCAAGTTATTATTATTTTTTATTTAATAGCATTATACTGCATAAAACATTTAATAACTGCACATATAATCAATACATTTCAAAAAAACAATGCGATAATTTTAACGTTAAAATTTACCTTATTTTTAAAATGCGCAATTCTCAGTATCTTAAATATATAACCACATGGTTTAAAGTGGTAGATTTTTTTTTGCAAATGCAATAAGTGCTATGTAGCAACAGAAAAATCCCTGTTTTCTGAATGCCTGTCACAGGTAGTAAGCGATTGGGTGGTTCTCACAAATTAACCATAATGGCTCTGGAAAATGGCTTGTGAGAATGTCCATTTAAAAAATTAAAATTATTAAAGGTAAATAAGTAATTAATTTGGGAATTACAAATATATGAAATTGATTATATTATTAGGGAATATTTTTTTTATATTAAAAAAGGAATTTATTTGTTACATAAATGTACTCTGCATGCAACAAATAAATTCCTTTTTTAATATATATTCTCTCTCTCTCCTTAGTTCATATATAAAAAAAGATATTCCTTAGTTTATATATAAAAAAGCCACGGCCTTCTATTTACAAAATTATTCTTACATTATCGAAATATTAAGCTGATAATTTGAAAACATTTATGAATAAGAAGAAAAAGATAAATGAAAAATATTGTTATACATATTTCAATTTCAAATTTTGAGAGTATTTTTCAAACCTAGTATTTAAATTAAAATTTAAAGTAAATATGTTAATCGATACATTTAACAATGCATAAACATAATAAAATTTCTATTATTCTTTAAGTCATTTTTCTAGTATATAATTTAAGACTTATTATATTGCCATAACTCAATTTATCTTTCAATTGTATAATCAGAGTTGATAGTACCGTTCGGCACAAAAACATTCATTACATCTCGTTAAATATTCAATTTTATATTAATAAAGAAATAGTCAGACTACTGTTAATTTGATGTATCAAAATCTGAGGAAAATTTGAATGAATGCCAGAGCTTAGCAATGAAAATTATTTTTAAGAATTAGTCTAGAAAAATAAATAAAATGTAATTATTTGAGTTATTAACAGTTTTAATGTACTTTTAATACTAACATGAATAATAAAATATAATGTGAATATTAACAACATTAATTTAGATATGCATCAACACTAAGGTATTCTCTCATTACTATTTAAGTGTTTGTTCAGTAGTGAGTTAAATCTTTAATATATTGACACAGTTCAGTGCTTAACATTTCACAGAACAAATAGATTGATGACTTGATGTAAGGCAAAAGTTTTCCGCACACATAACACGTTGCCTAAGCCATAAATCTCCTTCAGTTATGCAAGTCAGACATCAAGAAATAAATTGGTGACAGTTTTGGAGTCATCCGCTAAAAGTTGACTGTCAAGCAGAAAGTAATGAGGAAGTCTGATCTACTTTGCCGCCTGTCTCATATCCGGTGGGCAGTGGATTGTCATTTTGTCTCAGATTTTGTGCTTTTCTTCCTTAATTCCAGCATGTAGACGTTTTGTTAGGTTACTAAAATAATTTTTGAATTCAGAAGGAGGAATAGTCTTCCATGTAATTTTATCACGCGATGTATTTTATATTCTACTACGAATATTCACTTATTAAATTTCATAGTTTAAAGAAAATCATATAATTTTTTATAATACAAATCCATATTTTCATAAACGTTTCCGGAAATTTTCATAGCATGTTTCATTGTCATTCTTTTTTGTGTTTAATTTCAGATTTTGACTCTAAGTCATGATATACCCAAAAACCCGTGGTATTTTAATTACTTATAATTTGAAATTTTTTACAATTCATAAGTATAAATTCATTTCCTAATTAAGCATCGCTTAAGAAATGGCTCATTTTGGTTTCTAGTTTATACGGGAAGCATTTAAATATTGAGCGTAAATACTCTATTTTCCATTTTATGGACTTTTTATTTCGTAGAACTTTCTCAAAATCTCAACTTGATAAGTACAAAAATTTCTATGTACACAGTTATATACATTTACTTATGTAGAAGTATATTCTATGATGGATACAAATGCTGAACTGAAGAATTATTACCTAATGAATTCTTTATTTAATCATAGAAAATATTAGAAAAAATGCGGTTTTTCTTCTAATCATGTTGATTATTTTTCTAGATCATAAATATCCGTTAAATTCTTTCAACATATCATCATCTTTTTGTTTAAAATTCTCCATTTAGTGAATATTCCCTTTTTATTGTATAAAAATTTTATTTGTACTTCTATACGTTATATGCTTCTGATTGTGAGTAACAGCTTTCTTGTACATTTAGTGCTTCGTATTTTTTATTCTGTTTTGCAACTCAGAAGGGAGACATTAAGGTTTGTAAAACGTATTCAACAATTTTCTTCATATGAAGATTAATACCCAATTAAAAAATTCTATAATTTCGATTAATCTTCCTGTAAAATATTTCCTTTTATATGCATATTTTTCATTTTATACATATTCATATATGTTTTCTTTCATTACATTTCGTTTACAACTGAGTACTGCCTTTGATTGTAAAACAATATTTGACTATTTTATAATTTTTTACTATTTACATATTATATATATATATATATATATATATACATATATATATTAAATTTATTTTTTACTTGAATATCATGTATTTATTTTCATCACTAAGCTCACAGCAATTTGAATGATTTTCCAAATGTCCATTTTTTGTATTCCCACATTCATAAAAAAATATTTAAATCTTTAAAATATAATACATTTTATTTAAAAAATCCATACTTTTTAAAAAAATATAATAAATATTCAATTTACTGAGCATATTATCGAAAATGCATACACATATGCGCAATTTTTTACTACTTCTTGCTTTTGAATTCGTGCAAGAGTAAATCCGATCTATTAATGTATCCAATTACCTCGTACTTATCAATCTCTTCCCTGTTAAAAGTTTGGTAAAAGATCTCGCACTTTCTTACACAAAGTATTAAAGCTCAAAATCTATGAAACCAAACCTATAGTGATTATTACCTAAGGACATAGAAGTCTACTTTGACGCAAGGCTAAGCTTAATGCTTTTGTTTTTCTGAATTATTTCATTGACTTTAATCTTGCCTAACTAAAGATATCAATAAAAAATTCACACCTTTGTTCAAAAGCCATTATAATTCCATGTATTTAACCAGTTATTAAGCTTTAATTTTAATCATTTATGAAATAAAAACTGTTTTTACTAATCCCAGATTGTATAGCTGTGCTGAACAATTTCCATAAATACTAAGATGTATAAAAATTCTAAAATTAATAGAGGATCCTGAAGGACCTTGTCCTTTTTAAAATGCAAGCAAATTAAACTATGGCTGAAGTTAACCTGTTGACCCCTCATCAATGGCACTTAGTGAAAATTTTCTGTCCCTGCTGAAAAGGAACTGCTCTGACAAGCCTGAAGAGAGAGAAAACCGTTTGGTATATACTAGGTAAAAGCTGAAAAGACCCAACTGAACTTCTTCAAGAGTACCACAGGTAATCGAGAGAAATCATTCCAAGGCAATCTAGTCAAAACTACTGATAATTATGTAAGGAAAACAGCTACATTTATCTAAGACTAAGGCCAGTGCTCTAAAGTTACTAATAAGTATTTTCTATAAAGTTGAGAAAATACTTCATGATTGAAATAAAAGAAAATGAATATTTTATTATTACTTTAAATAGTTAATTTATTTCTTCTTATTATATTTCCTTGAGTTATTATCGATCTTTGAAAAATTAATAGATACCATGTAAAATATTAAAATGATCAATTTCTATTTGTCTCAAATTTCTGATTATTTACATGATTTAAAGAAAATTGTTACAATGAAACAAGATAATGCTTATAAATATATGTTTTTAGTATTACTTGCATTAGATCATTTGAGTAGACATTATGTCTCAGTATTATTGTTAAAAAAAATAATTAAGCAATAACTAACCAAAAAATTCCATTAGAAGATATCATAGAACTAAATAAATAGTTTATATTACACGGAAATATTATATTTGAAATTCTGCTTTTATATTAAAATAAAGTCAAAAGTAGTCCTTACATATTTCTGGAAATTTCCAGCAATACAATACAAAGGATAAGTAAATTAACTTTTTAATTTACTTTTTCTTTTGAAAAAAATGAAAAATAAATGCATTCAAATTTACTTTAGAAATTTAGAAATTACACTTTGGTAAACTTCTGCAAAAATATTACTACCAACTACAAAATTTTAAAATAATCATCTGTTCAATTAATAAAAATATCGCTCTCAACTGTATATCATTAACGTGTCTTTCTCAACCGTTCAATATATTTCCCGATTTAACCACGTACTTTATGTATATCTTAATATCAAAAGTTAGTAAACACGATAGTTGGAAGAAATAAGAAACTCTATCCTATATATATATATATAGATATATATATATATATATATATATATATATATATAAAGATAAATTTCAAATTTCAGCAAACGAAAAATACGAAGAACTAAAAAAGCTAAAAAATAATCTTTATTTTGTTTAGTTAATATTTGAAATAGAAATAAAATAGCAAAGTGGAACAGTTTTTGAACTTTGCTTTGAAATCCAGTTTGTTCGTTAACTTTAAATGAGCCAGAAATAAAAGTTGTTTCGCTGTATTCTCTTATTCAATAGAATAATTTAAAGTTAAAGCATGCATAAATTGTAAGAGAGTGCATTTCAATTCCACTTAAATTTTCTGTGAAAAGTTTTAACTCTTTTATTCTTTGAAAACAATAACAGTGTAAATCTCCCTCGAGGAATATATTTAGTGTTCTCGAACATTGCATAACTTAAACATACAATACATTCAAATCAACAAAAATTATTTTATAAAAAGTAAAAAGTAGTAAGCAGTTGTATAGATACTAATTCAGCTATTACAAATTTGCAAACTTGTCACACACACACACACACACACACACACACACACACACACACACACACACACACACACACACACACACACACACACACACACACACACACACACACACACACACACACACACACACACACACACACACACACACATATATATATATATATATATAAAGAAAATAATGTTGAATGGCTAAGCTATACATTCAGAGTATGTTTTTAACATCTTTGCCTTATATTAGGATGTTAATGAATGACAAAAACTGCTTTTGTTTTATACACTTCAGGTATTTTGGAGTATATTAAAGGAAAACTATATTAATGGTCATAATAAATTCTGCAATAGGAAGAAATATAAAATTCATATTTATTGGAGAAATATATTTACCGATGAAGCATATATTACATGCGCAATTTATTTACCAATGTATTCTACCAGTGCTTTATGTTTTCAGCGCTATAAATTGTTGAAGTGGTGGTACCTTTATACAGAAGGGCACCCAATGAGCTTGACATCATGATTTTAGACGTTAATGGCTCATCATACATCAGAAGCACCGATTCTGAGTAAAAAACGACCAAATGTATCATTTTACACGGAGAATATTGCAACCATGAAATATTTTATATGTCTCAGGCTTTATTACTGAACAAGATGGTTGTTTTATCGGGATTGGAACATAATGCCTTTCGATATCAGGAATGGAGTCTTAATCAACCAGGGCAACATGGATGCAAAACGATGGCAATGGCATGAAATGTTCCCAGGTATTAATTCTTCCGAATAGTCATCATTCTCGAGTCATACCATGATTGCTGAGAGCAGTTGGTTTGATTGTTTTGTCAATTTAAATCATTTTAAGGATATCAGTAAGTTAAAAAAAATCAGAATTTTTATTTCAGGTGCAGAACTAATAAATTTTAGCCAAAATTCTAATTTTACACTAGGTATTTGTTGGTACAACGCGTGTTCTCAGTCTGTAAAACAGACAAATTAATGAGAAATCTGGATAATATAGAAACCAGGAGAATAGCTAAACAATTTCAACATGAAAATTTCTGTATAGCAATATGTAGTAGTGCATTACCTTGTTGAAATATAGCAGTTTTTGGATATCAAATATATAAAAAGTTGAGCAGTAGGTCTCGATTTAATATTAAAGTAATTTCCACTGCTCTAACTGTTATCATTTAAACAAGAGTTCTCCACACAAGGTGTATATTAAATAATATCTCATGTTTCCAATTCAAATAATAGTCAAAGATGGTGACGTCAATTGCAATTTTTGGAAGGTGTGTTCTCCAAGTATCCATCAAAGATGACTGATACAATCATGATGCTGCTACCAGGTTAAATGTGCACAAATACAATGTCATTTCATTCTTTCATCCTAGTTCACTGCTAATCACAGGATTTAAATCATTTTATCTATAATGCATTGTCATGCATAAATTAAGTCATGATCTTGGAGCTATATATGACGTCAGGTTGTTCTCTCAGATGCTTGTTTCACAAATGATCTTGTGTCTTGTGCCAGGACATTTAACATGTAAATATGATTTACTAAAAGCTTGTATTTTACTATATCTGTAGCTTGATGACGTAGTGGTAGTGCTTAATAATTGCAAGGGACAGGTCCTATTTTTCTTCCACGGGCTAGGGTAAGATCTACTTAGCTTTTTTCAGTTTTATCGACCCAGTGAATGTATTTGGGTAGGTAAAACTAAACACCAAGTATGCTTAGGAACTAAAATATCAGGCTGATTACCTAACCAGGACATATGTTTCGTAACCCATGGTTCAAAGTCTCGAAAAAAGATTTGAGCACTTTAAGGCTTGTCCTCTAGAACAGAACCAGTAAGTTCAGTACAGAACCAGTAAGTTCACTACAGAACCAGTAAGTTCAGTACAGAACCAATAAGTTCATAAATTAATTTCAACTGATCCTAATATGATTTTTAAGTGCTAAATATATTTATAAAAATTGTAATATAAGAAAACATAAGATGTACTAGGTAACAAAATGAAACCATTTATTGAAGCAAATTATGAAAGTTGTATTAATGAACTATAGTAAAATTTAAAAAAAAAATTGTAAAAACAAAACAATTAAATGTGGTTTAAGTATATCAAACTTATGGTATTACATATTCCTAGTGTGATGAATGTTCCTACTTAGTTGAAATAAGATCACAATATATACCTTAAAATCCCAATAAAATTATAAATATTACACCAATAAATATCAAATAAAATAAAATGTGCCCATGGTTAAAATTTAAGATTATTACTGGCTTAAAATAAATGCAAACAATGTCCCTAATAATGTAAATAAAATAATAAATACATTTTATCTTGAGCTGAATACGTCTGTAGGCTCATCTTTAAATGCTTGGACGGATATACATATGCAAAATACAGGAGAGAGAAAAATGAGAAGAGAAGGGGAAAAGAGATAAGACAAAACATGTAAATAAAATAATGTAATTACAACAATACGACTTACTTATTGTAGAGTTATTCCATAAAATAATGTTTTTATAACTTTACATGCATTATCAATTGAATTATGTTTTAAATTATCTTAAAATATAACTTAACGTAATGAGAGTAAGTTTATTCCTTATTTTTCTGGGGGCCAGAGAAAGTTGGTTGTTGACCACTACTTTGGCGACCATTGCTCTAGGGACTGTCTTGCCACGGGGCTTAAATTTAATACTATATCTATCTTCTCTACAATTAACGGAAGATTAACATTGGTAATTGTTTCCGTACCACCGTTCTGAGTTCGTACTCACGTTGTACTTAAACCACTACAGATATTCACTAATGATAGCTGTAATATTGTAATACAATGAATGGTAATCATAAAAAGCTACATTACAGCCTTCATTGAAGTCCGAGACTTGCAGGAAAGCATTTCTTTTTTCACGTGGAAGCAAATAACTTTTCACTAGTTAATAATATTTAAATGCTATTTGTGCATGAAAAACCTGATTTGTAATGATTTCATTTAAGCACAATTTGAATTATTTGAAATATTTAAAAGCTAATCCATTGTTCATTCGTGCATTTCCTTTATGGCATATAAATTTCTCATCTGCTGCATTTTGAATCCTTTGTTCAAGAATTTTAACATCTAACAACTTTTTTAAAAGATTCATTTAAAAAAAAATATTACTTTTAAAATCGAAAAAATTGCATTCTTAACTTATAAAATGTAGTTTTTAAATTTGAATAATTCCTTTTAAGACAAGATCTTATCAATACGAGAGTCATTTCTTAGATTCTCAAAAAGCACAAATTAACTCTAAAGGTATTAGATCTTTCAAAATTAACTCATAATTCAAAGTGTTAAATATTAACATGCTAATGCCAATAATCATTTGCAATCAAGTTAATTACTCAATATTGGTACTAAAATTAATTTATCTTGATAGAAAATTTAAACAGACTATAACTTGATTGGTTAAATTGCAGATAATTGAAATGAAAATAAAGTTGAATGCTTATGAAACGAAATAATATAAAAATATCTTAAAAATGTAAAAGATGCTGCAAGGAACATTTTCACTGTGATATAGTCTAATCTATTTGCAACATTTTTTGTATGAATTTGATCAAATTATTAAATTTAAATAATAATAAATGAAATGCTAAATATTTTTACTAAAAGTAATTTAATAATATATGGTAAAGTTATTAAGGATTTTATGTAAGATTAAGTAATTATCTAAAATAATTAAAAGTGATTTTTATTATTTTAATTGCCAGTAAATTACAGTCCATTCACAAATACATAAAATTTAAATTTTCCAAAAATTTCAATAGTTTTATTTTATTTATATTGAATCCGGAATCAAAATAAAATTAATTAATACTGAAGATACTTTAAATAATATTCACAAAGCATATTTAAGAAAGCATTTAAAATATTTTGACCTAAGTTATATGTATTTCTCTTTTATCAATGTTTCTTTTTCAGATCCTATATTTAATTTGGCCTATTTAATTTCCAAACAAAGAATGATTGAAAATTATTTAAGATTGCGTTCATTAGTAATATAAATAAATATAAAATTTTCTTAAAAGATACACTCTTCATTAAGTAAAATTATTTTAATAAAATATGTTTTCGTTAATTTTATGAAAAAGCACTCAATAAATTAAAAAAAACTAATGCAAACAAAAGCAAAAAAATTTATACCAATTACTTAAAACTTAAATGACATAAATATTTGCAAAAATAGCTTTAATTAATTTGCATATTTTAGAAGATTTTAATAACATAGCTAAAAATAAAAAGAAATTTTACACAAAAATATCATTAATTTGGCACACATCGACGTATGCAATTTTATTCATTCTATGTTTGTGTGAGCTCCTCTTAAGTGTGTCTTATCTACATAAAAGACGAACATTCATTTCTCAAGCACATTTTCCAAAGTTAATGTACATTTAGTACTTAATGTGATTATTTCACATGAAGAGAATTTTTAAATTTAAAATAACTCAAGACCGCATGTTTGTAACTATTAAAACAGAAACATTATCGTTGTTAAAAGAGGTCCTTAACTATATAATTGTTAAAAAAAATATTTCAAGATTTCTTATATGCAAATGTCATGAGGATGTTCAAAGAAATAAATTAACTATAAAAATACTTAAGAAATTAATTGTATTAAGAAAATATTTTTTGAATTTTAAAATTTTAAAGATAATTTCATATTTAGAAGTTGTGTATAATATTTTGTATTTAAAGCTGAATTTCCTACAAACAAATATATATACATTAGAGAAATTTTTCATATACTCCATACGTCAGTAAGTTTTAAATATCTGTAAAAGTAATTAACTAAGAATCTTTTTGAAACATTTATGAATTTCAACCACTTAATAATTTTATTTTTCTAGCATATTGTGACAAAAATTAAGAACATTTTTCATAATTGAATTTGTATTCATAATTACAAGCCAATTATAGAAACTGTCGAAATTAAAACAGCTTTAATGGTAAAATTTAATTGTAGATAGATTTGTTAAAATTGATTTTATTGAATAGGTTAAAATTGTAAGAAAAATAACTTCAGACTAAAACTTTTATTCAATATCAGAATTAATTTCTCTTAAGACTCATTTTTTGTATTCATTCCTTTTTTTTATTGAGAATGAAATCCAATCAATTGATATATTCTTAGCAACTGAATGAGGGAGACCAATAAAAACTCCCACTCATAGTTTTTCAGGCTAAGTGAAAAACAAAGGAAATATTGAGCTTTAAATTGATTTTTCAGCTATATTACTCTTAGACTAATAGGCATATTTATTAAGAATAAAGCCGGGAAAATGGATGCAGGTGTAAGAATGCACATAATGCAGATAAATTCACTATTGAGTATACACCCAACCACCCACACACAAATATATATATATATATATATAAAACTTCTCGAAATACAAAACTATATTGCAGTCTGATCCACGTTCTCTGAAGAATCTTAATGATAGTAAACATAAGAAAGATAAATTGTTACACATAAGAACATAGACTCTATTAAATAATTAAAAATGCCTTTTATGTTTATCAAGCCATAATTTCTCATTAACATATCTTATAACAGACAAACTAATATTTTGTATCTTAAAACTAAAAATACCCCTCATCATTTTAAGATTTTCATTATATTTAACTGCTTTATCAGTTGAATATTATTAAAATTTGGCATATGAAGATGGCTAGAAAGAATAAAGAATAAAAAAGTGTAGAATATTTAGCTGATAAGTATTTTTAAGTAGCCTGAGAATGTGATTAATGTTTTAAGTAACATATTAAAACACTGGTGTGGTATATCAGACAATAAGTGACATTTCTCTGAATTTTGTGATCGCTTCTACCTGAAAATTATAATGATTTAAAAATCATTAATTTTAACAATTTTGTTCTTTGGTATATTTCTTAAATTTACTCAAATTCCACAACTCAAATTTACATGTTACTCAACACCGATTAGTGACAGAATTCTTAAGAATCTCCAAAACGTATAAGAATCTTAAAAAATTGATTTACCATAAGAATTATTGAAAAGTACAAAAGTATTGTAATGATTAATGAATAATCTAAGAAATAAATGCTTGGTTGATAATTTTCAAAAATTACTCTGAAAACAGATTAATCACACATTTAGTTTTCTCAGAATGCAAAGGGAACTGATCGACATTTCATTAGAATTCAGTAATAATTACAATCAAAAAAAGAAATTAATTGTTTAAATATTGAAGTTTAGTATCAATTAATGTTTACTCTTTGTTTTTACAAAAAGAATTTGTCTAATACTCTAATCAGTTACATAGTTATTAAACCTCTCAAAATTTACTAAAATCTTAACTAGTAAAAAATGGAGTAGAAAACTTTTAAATGTTAAAATATTGTGTAATGATTAATGATGAATCAAAGTATTGTCAAACATCATTTTTATCATACAGGTCCCAATAACTCATAAAATATAAAAAAATGATTTCCAAAACATTAATGAGTCGCAAAACAAAGAATCTTTCATATTTACAATTTTTTATTTTGTTACTGATTTTTAGTAAAATCTATTTTCTGTTATTTCCTCATATGTAACTTCTTAAGATTTACAAAAAATTTTTTTCTAATTTTTAAGGCAAAATGTAAATTACCCAGAACATAATGGTATTCAGTGTTATTGAATGACATCAATTACGAAACTTGTGTATTTTGAAGATTAGTCTGAAACACAATATTGCTCTTCGACATATTAATAAGGAATAACGATTTAAGGCCAAAGTAAGTGGTATGTTTTCTGTAAACCAACATAAGAAGATGAAAAATATTCATTGTTTGAACTAAATAAGTAATTGAAAAGCAAAGTTTAGATCATTAAAAGAAAAGCTATACAATTTAATAAATGAAAAAATAAATAATTTACTTAAGTTTACAAATGTTTGGAAATTATATAGTTGATTTAAAAAATATACCATAAAATATTTTATAACAACTGAAGTCTAAGAAATCTAATGATAATTGTTTTTTTTTATTTCCAGTAAGTTAATCATATTTATAGAAAATATTTTTTTTGAAAATAACACTAAAAATCTTGGAATAATTACTGTGTTTATTAACAAAGCACTTGAATGTACTCACATATATTAGTTACGTATTACGCATAGGTATATGTAAGGATTAATAAAAAATATCACCCTTTCGCTATTTATAAATGTAGCAAATTGTACAGTTAACTAAAGAAACAAAGATTTCACTCAAAATTGTTTAAACGTATACCTTGATGGATGTGATGGTTTAACACAGGAAAGCAAACTTTAAAAATCTTAACTTTATTTCAAATAGTTGAACGAATAATGAATAAATGAATAATCTTTGAATATATATATATATATATATATATATATATATATATATATATATATATATATATATATATATATATATATATATATATATATATATATATATATATATATATATGTATGTATATATATATATATATATGTATGTATATATATATATATACAAGGTAAAAATATTTTAAAAATGAAGTATTTTAGAAAATGTTTAAGCGTCAGTGAAACAATAAGATAATTAAAGTTACACAAGAAAAAATTAAGAAATTAGAAACAAATTTCTAATAAAAATGAGAAGAAACATTGAAAAAAAATAAAGAGGACAAAAAATAGTTAGAATAATAATCGAATAAGCAAAAGTGTAAATTAAAACCAGGAGAATTGTGAAAAAAGAACACAAAATTTTAGAACGAAACAACTTTCCTCTCTTTACATTCCCATAGATAGATAGACTGTTTAGAAGATGGATATTTAATTCATTTTAAACACAGATATTTTTAATAATCGAATTTTGAATCCTCTAAATTTAAAGTAATTATTAAGTACTTTATTAATATTTATCCTTTTTGTAGTTATTGCATTAAATTAACATTCGCAGTTATTCTTAGTTGAATTAATTAATATAAGATACAAATTTAAATAGAGCTTTCTAATAATAAGCGTAAATATAAATAAATATGTATACGTGATGGGGAAACGCAGGTTCCCCACAGTACCATTTATCATGTGTTTGAATTGGAATACTCATAAGCAGTCGAATAGTTAGATCCGATATCGAATTCCCTTCACGTCTGAGCAAATGCGTCAAGCTCCTATCTTGCACCATGAGAAATGAGAGCAATCTCTGGAAATGGCATACAATTTTGATCAAGTGCCCGTCTTTAATGATCTGACGATAAGAATTGGAGTTTCAAAAGCTGCTGATTTTCAGTTGGTTGGAAAATCACTTTGTGTCATTTTGAAAATTAACTACATTTCCAACTTGAGTCTTTTCATTGAATTATGAATTTGTTTCTATGAATTTAGTTAATCAAAACAAACAGTGGTCTGTATTCGTCATGCATTTGACGGTAAACGTGAAACGATCAGTAAAGTAAATGAAGCACGTCGTTCATACTGTACTCTCTCAAAATGTTTCTGACAGCAAATGCATATCTAACGTAAATACTATATTTTACCGTGTATTAAAGTTATATAAACCATAAGAAATCTAAAGGATTTTTTTATAATGGATATTTTTCTTACATTTATGTGTTTTTAAACAGTAAATTGCGAAATAAAAATTATAATCAATTAAACACATTAACATATTAAGAGTAATTAAGGTATAAAATGGGTTCTTGAGAAATATTTTCAAATATTTTTCTATATGCTTTATCCAATTGATTGAATACATACATATACATATATATATACATATATATATATATATATATATATATATATATATATATATATATATATATATATATATATATAAATATATATATATATTATATATATATATATATATATATATATATATATATATATATATAAATATATATATATTATATATATATATATATATACGATGCAATTGATAAGAAGAAAGCATAGGGATAACGTCTTATATAAGGATTGAGATGGCCAGCTATGCAAAATGAACTCTCTTTTCTGCCATGCACGAAGGACAAATGCCATGCACGAAGGACAAAATATCTTCGAGCAATTCCCCCGAAGAGTGTTCGTATTGAAAGAAAAAATCAAATATACACATAGTTCAAAATTTAGAATAAATATATAAATTTTGAATCCAGAAAGGTAAAAATATTCTCAATAGATGAAACATGCATATAGTTGAAAATACACATCAAAAAATACCAAAATTATTAATTATTTTATATATTTTATTCTTATTCATTAGTTTAATATATATTTTTGCCTTATATTAATATGTATATATACATATTGCTCCATTTTCCATTACATAAAATATTTCAAAGTAAATAGATCAAAGAATTAATAATTCATAATATGAAAAGATTTATATTATGTTCTGAAATCATAATCAAACTATCATAAAAGACATTTTGTGTACTTAGAAAATAACACTGAATATTGACTACATATACAATCGCTCTCTATTCAACTTCTCAAACCTTCAATGGAGACTTGAGTGCCGTTTCTTGTAATCCATATTCGTCGACGTCAAATGCATAAAGAAAACTGTCTTGCCGATCATTTCAAGAATCCAGCTATATTCAAAGAATATTTTTAACGTAACCGTACATATTTCACTGTCTAAGGAATATATCTAACGATGAAAATGTTCGTTTGAATTTTAAACAGAAACTTTAAGCCTGCAATATTTTCTTAATGGGAGTATTTATCCATAATGTATTCACTTGATGAAAAAATTACACTAACAGGATTATTTAATCTGTAAATACAAATCACAAAAATAATTTCGAATGGTTTATATTATACTTTCAGTATGTATAAAAGAAGTCTTGATTTCTTATTCCTTCCGGTTAAAAAATTATTATAAATTCACATTTTAATTTTCAATTACATTTCATGTTCTTGCAAATGAGCATGTTTGATTATGCTTATATTTTCCATATATTTAACACATAAAAATTTAAGAAAAATATAGAATTTTGCCCAGTTGAATACACAATTTTAATATACATTATTATAAATTTTAAACTATGATTTTTATATATTGTAGGCTACATTAATTAAAAAAGAAAATTCATATCATAGACATATTTCCAGCGAAATGTGTAATTTTAGAAATGGTATTGCAAAAAGCTTAAACAAGATGTTCGAGGTTTGAAATTAAGTATTTTTTACAGCAGAAACATGAAAAAATAAATTTTATTTAAATCAAACTTTATATTGATTAAGCAAAATTAAAAAATTCCATAATTTAATTCAGATATATGAGAAGGATTAGTAATATTAATTGCTAATAACATTTTATTAAGATAGATGGCAAAAAATGTATACATATATATAGATATATATATATATATATATATATATATATATATATATATAATTTAAGTTAATTATTTGCTTGTAATAAATATTCTGTACTTTTATTCTGTTATTGCATTAATAATTATTTGTGAAAATATTTTGCTTTATATATATATGTGTGTGTATTACAAGCAAATAATTACCTTAAATTACATAATTTAATTTTATGTGAATTACATATATCTACAAAAATATTTGCATTTGATGTGTGAGTGTATTATATATATATATATATATATATATATATATATATATATATATATATATATATATATATATATATATATATATATATATATATATATATATATATATATATATATATATATATATATATATATATATATATATATATATACATATGTAACAGACCCATATTAACAATATTGACAGTAGATGGCGCTGCTGCCCTATTGACTTTAAAAAACATCGAATGATAGTGATGTGAGAAATGGCAAGGAAGAACCATCGGGTTCCTAAATACGTTTGTTTTGTACCACCCTGGTACTTTTATACTTTTATTGCATTAATAATTATTTGTAAAAATATTTCTCTTTATTTATTTATAGTTTTGAGTTTATAATTTAAATACTTTAAATGGCACAAATTCAAATTAATTATGTTTCATAAATTATATTGAATATATCTAATCTTATTTAATTAAATACCTCAAAAATAATACATTTCTTATTGAATGTATGATTTTAAGAGTACAAGTCTATAATTATGAAAGAATAAAAGTAAATATTAAGTTAGTTATCAAAATATTTAAATAAGCAGCCTTCTTTTTGAAAATTTGTATATTTAAAATTTTTCATTCATTTAAAGTAAAGATCAAATAAGAATTAAAAAATTAAGAATAAAAATATTCTGCCATATTTTTCAAATTAACCATACTAAATGAATCTAACCATAATAAATGAATCGTTTTCTTTTATTCACCATTATATTCAAATAGTGAATGAAAATGATTTAAACATATTGTTAATATACAATTCACCATTTAATATTGAAAACTTCATCAAAAATGTTTATTAATTTGCTTAAACATAACACTCATTTCCTGAAAAAAATTATTAAAATATAAGAACTTCCACTGTAAAATGTTTTACATAAAATATTTTTATTTATTGTTGATTTAATATTTTGTTTCGAGCTTATATATTAATATTTTATAACTGAGTAAAATCAAATCTATAAATGCTTTTAAAAACAACTGCATTTTTTATCTTTTATAAAAACAGGAACGAAACATTAAAATATATTCTGATTTTTTATTGCTGTTTCAATGAAAATATTAGAGCTGTTTAAAGATCAGTTTTTCAATTTGAAAAGTATAATGCCTCATGGTTATATTATAATAAAAATTTTATAAATGTTTTTATAGATATTAGCCCTTAAGGTTAGAATATTTCAACTTATTTAAATGTTATTATTTATTTCTGTTCAAATATCTTTTGAAAACTTGATTTCCTCTTTCTCAGGTTTTAATTTTTGCATTTTATTGATAGATAATGCATTGACTTAGAAAGCTTTGGACTTGTGCTGAACAATTGTAGGAAATTTACCAGAGTAAATATATCTACGTAAATAAAACTTTTTTTGTTGTTCTGACAAGTTTTTTGATTGATTGAATATAGAGGGTGAAATTAAGCGAATAACAAGACATACAACTGTTTTAATTTAAAACATTAACATTATGTATAATTTTAAATTTTTATTTCAGCAAATTATAATTATTTTGACCGTAATCAGGGTTGATTTAAACTCTGCCGCAAAGCAATAAATTTAAGTGATATAACACCGTTCTTAATGCATTTCACTTCAAAAGCAAGACTGTATGGTTATTTCTCATTTTCACACATACTTATGCTCTACCACAAGTATTACAGAAAAAATTATCAACATAGGATTATTCTCTATTTTGCTATATTTTCATAGTGTAGCTTTACAGAAATTATGGCTACTTGTTTCTCGATTTTTCGAAAAGTATCATTTACCTTTATTACAGTAATTTTCTCAATATGTCACCTATATAACTTGGGTCACATAAAAAAACATGTCAATTTCAGTGATAAATATAAGTATTTTTTCAAGTTGCAAAGTTTCTTCGATTTTTTAGGTAAATCCAAACTTTTAGAAGTGAAGGCTCGAGAATGAGTGAGGGCTAGATCGTTAAGAATGAAACGCTGAAAATGTAATGCCTGTTAAAATAAGCTAATTAAAGTTTTGATTCTTACGTTATTTTCATATAATAATTTTAGAAACTTGGTGTACTTTAAAAGTATTTTAAGTTAAATTTACCGGGGCTTCTTTCGAAGAGATGATGAAATTCCGAAGGATTATAAAGGACATGAAAATTCTAAAATGTGTGATAGATTATGGTATATGCAGAAAGAGTAAGGCAAGAAAAGTTGTGAATTTTTCATGAATGATATGTCATCAGGAGTGATAAAAATGTCAAATATAATTTATAAATTACTTATTTTATATTCTGCATAAAAACAAGTGATAGAAACAAGAAATATTTAAAACATATTAACATTAAGAAATATTAACAAAAAGAGGGCATGTTTATAATATGCTTCAAGATATTTTAAAACAACAGAAATCAGCATGTTTTAGTCAAATCATTTTCCTTGTTATTTGCTACAACGTCATTTGCAGATTGTAAATTTTCTCGCACAAATAAAGAAATTAAGGATATGAAACTTATTTTATTAGAACTGATAGTGTAACCAACTAATATAGTAGGTTCTCTTTTAAATTAACAACAATACTTTCAGAAAACTATAAGTTTGCGGATCCATCAACCATTCAAATTAGTAGCCTTTGACGTATGCCACTCAAAGTAATAACTGTTCGAAAAAGATGACCATTCTATTCAAATTACAGGACTAACAAAATAAGTCTGCATTTGTTTCAAACAAAAGCTTTCTGTCCTTGGTCAATGTGAAAATTCACATTTTGTGCCAACTCAGTAACACCTCCTGATGGATCATACTGGTTTGGTGCTCAATTGAATCGTTCATTTCTTTCTGTCTACTAAATTGTATTTGTTTTCCTTTTAATATTTGTTTCCAGTGATCATAAATTTTCGATTATATAGAATGAATCGTTGTTTATTTATAAATTTGTCTATTTTGCATTTATTAATCTTGTATTATTTATGCTATTTCTAATTTTATTTTATATTTATATCTGCCTCTATCTGCATGTGTATATACATACATACATACATAAGTACATACATATATATATATATATATATATATATATATATATATATATATATATATATATATATATATGTGTGTGTGTGTGTGTGTGTGTGTGTGTGTGTGTGTGTGTGTGTGTGTGTGTGTGTGTGTGTGTGTGTGTGTGTTCAAGTGCTCTGAACATTTAAGTGAAAATTTTATTTACGTTTTAAATGAATTTTTAGATAAATATTTGTTCGCACTTAAAACGAATATGTTATAATTTCTTAAAAATGTGTACAAATTCCTAACTTAAATGTATTACATTGTTTGCTTATACGATATAAAATATTCATAAATTAATATTCTTCCCTGTTAACCGAGGAGGAGGAACAAAATATCTCTATACAATTTTTTGAAAAAATGTTTACAATTCTTCGTAAAATAACGGAGTAAACATTTGCGTTTTAAAAATGCTACCGCAACAATACGAAAAAATTTATTTTCCCCAAGAAAAATCGCTTATCTCATTTCTGTTTATACTTTTGAAGAAAAACTTTTAAACATACATGAATTAGAATTAATACTTAAACTAGAAGTTAAATAGAATAAACTTTAGAGTCAGTTTTATTTACCCAAAAATATTGGGACAGAAATTTAAAAAATATATGAGCTTGCTTTTCTACTATGGACTATTTTAATTCATTAAACTCTGTGTTTCGTGTTCTGTTAGATTTGAATTTTCTCGTGAAGTGTGTGCTGCCGTTGTTTACGGTATGTGTATTTTTATTTTAAATATTTATCTTTAAGGTTAAAGGAAATGTTTATGTTCTATTAGAAAAAAATTAGTATCAATAAAAATGAAATGGTGCATTATTACTTAAACATAAATAATAAGAATAATATATGTTAAATATGTATTGATATTTGGTGTAATCTAGAAAGGAAATGTGATTCCGTTATTTATTGCATACCAGGAATTACATCGTAATATATCAGAGTTTTAGGTTGTTAATATTTTAAAAAATACTGTCTTCTGTATCATGTTGATAAATACCAAAGTAATGCAAAAATCAGTTATGCTTTAATGTTTAAATACTGTAGTGAGAAACTATAGCATTTCTCCCTATAGTAATTAAATATATGTGTGTTCTGCTTAGCTGTTTGATCTAAAATTTCTATTAATAATAATACTTCATTTAACATAAAATAGAAATAATTACCGTACACAAATGTATTTGTGCACATGGTGTATTAGTCAATTCCTTTTGCAAGTAATGAAACATTAAAAACATGAAATGATTTCAATTATTTTAAATAATATTATAGTAATACTATAAACATTAAAATATCTTTTACATTGTAGAGACAGTTTACTAGAGACATTTTTCTTCTTCGAATAAAAATTCCTATTTTTGATAAATTGTATTATAATTATCAGTCTGTCTGAATATTAGAGTAAATAAATTAAAAAATTTAATCTCTATTAAATAAAATTCACTATTGCTTTCATTAAAGTCAAATTGAATTATCGCTGTACGTAACTAAACTTTAAATAGCTCTCCTTTTTATGATATTTTGTAGAGAGAACTGCTAAAAAATTTATATAAAACAGATAAAAAATGAAACAATTTGTTATTAAATTTAAGGAATTTTGATCTTTATGTTATAATATGTTACTTATGAGAATATTGTTTGTTACTATATACATGTGTGTGTAATATTTTTATAAAAATAGTCTTTATTTATTTCAACGTAATTTAATATATAGTTTAATTTTCAATTTGAAAAATACAGAGGAATAAAAATGAACATCCTAATGAAATTAAATATTATAGTATAATAATAGTTCATCTTACTAAGATAATATTTTTGGTCAAGAAAATTAAATGTATTTCAAGAAAATGTAAATCAAGAAAATGAAATGTATTTCAAGACACATCTGACTTTTGAAATTTAGAAGAATCAATTATTCTTTAAAATTTTTGTGGCAAAATAATTTCAGAATAATTTCTGTAAATTTGAGAGACGAGATAATATATTTGAGTTAAAAAAAATGTTAAATGTATTATAACGGTTTCCCTTCATATTTTGTATTATCTTAAAAATTTTTAGCTTCTTCGATAAATATAGTGACAAAATCATTTTAATAAATAGAAATAAATATGCTAAATTTATATAAATAGTCTAAATTATGTTAAAATATAATTCCATAGTTGAATATTTCTTGTTTGTATTTTCTGGCAAATTGTGTGTATGAATGGGAAAATAAATAAATCAAAAATAGTGTTCTCAAACCAATATTGATGTTCCAAAATCTTCATATAACAATGATTAAAACGTATTACATTTTGAAATGTTTTGACAAATAAGAAAATTGTCTGCTGTTGTGTATTTAAAATCATATTTAATATAGCATATTTAAATAAATGGAAAATAATATTTTAATAGTTTTTAAAAGGATAAATAACAAAATATTTTAACTGATTATATTAAGACTATATAATTCCTTTATTTTATTTTATAATTCTTCAACAATATATCAGACTGTATATATTTCGAAGAAAAAAAAATTGCTCGAAATTTCTTTTCTCAATTCATTTTGTAAATTTAGGATGCTAATTATTAAATATAGGATTTTCAAGTTCCTTTATTAATTTGTTGTCAAATTATTTTGCCATTTTTGTTTAATTTATAAACTGTAAATTACTTTTATATTTTTTTAAGAAAGTAAAATAATTAATTAGATTTCAAGCTTCAAGTTATACAAATTAAAAGAAGAAGGTATAAGACCCGCATTTTCAATGCAATACATTCATGCTACTCAAAAAATGCTATGTTGCAATTTTTTCAAGAGATTTATAAAACATTTGCTTTTAATTAATCTAAATTTGTTCATTCATTACCTCTTACTTATCAAAGCTAATTACTAAATACTTTTCTATGGAACATCTAATAAAACTGATTTATAAAATGGAAAATTCATAGAAATGTATTCCATAATGAAACTGTTCATTTCACATACAGCTTAGTACTTTTATGGAAAAAAAAAAGTATTAAACTTTTTCAGAAAAACCATTAGGAAATGCATTTAATTAGTTATACTTGAACAACCTCAAATCCGTCTAAATAATTATATTTCATTTATTTCTTGAATATTCAAAAATAAAAAAGTCAAGTGTTCAATTCTTAATATAATTTTTTATTTGAAGATTTAAATATCTTTAACAGGTTAACAGAATATATTCTTTCGCGCTTTTGATACTACGGAACAGAGAACAAAATTCCAGTTCAATCTGACAAAAATGAAATGAGATTAATTAAAACATCTATCTTTCCTAAATTATTTCGTCTCATTATGTGACAAGAAAAGGAATTTCAAGAAATGTGTCATTTTCTTACTTTGTTACTATAAAACTAAAACTTGAAATAATTTAATAATTTTTTTAGTATTTGTTTATGTTTATTTGTATATATATATATATATATATATATATATATATATATATATATATATATATATATATATATATATATATATATATATATATATACACACACACATATATATATATATATATATATATATATATATATATATATATATATATATTAAATCTAAAACTGAGTGAAAAAGTAACAGGGGGGTGTTATCAATATTGGAGTTGGTTTTTGATTATTTTATTAGAAAAGTGATAAAACTATATTTAATTAACAAAAATTACATTCTTTTATATACTTTACTGGACTAAGTGGAATCAAAGAAAGAATTATCACACATTATTGTGAAAATATTAAATTAATTATTATTTTACAAATTTATTACGTTATATTGAAATTATGAATTTATCTTATTTTATTGTTTGTTTCTAATTTTAAATAATATTTGTGCATACCATTTCATTCAATAAGACACTCTGTTTATAAGTTTATAAAAGTGAAATGCATATATATATATATATATATATATATATATATAATTATATATATATATATATATATATATATATATATATATATAATTATATATATATATATATATATATATATATATATATATATATATATATATATATATATATATATATATATATATATATATATATATATATATATTTAACACAAATTACACAGTTAAAAATTTGTTTTATTTAGTTCTGAAATATAAGTATGTCGATCAATATTTAAAGTTGAATATATAGCTTATAATTACACGTTATAAATATTGCAATAAAAAATACATAAAATTATAGTTTAAAAACATATAATAGTTCTTTTATTGATTTAGTCTTTTCTTTATTCCTATTTAGAAAAAGGAAAAAAATGAATTAATTATTGCTCATTTGTTTTATAAGTCTTGTTAATATTTTTGCTCATTTACGTTAATATTTTTGCATACAATATAGTAAATATATAGTTATTTTAATAAAATATAAGAAATTTTATGTTACAAATTTAAATACGTATTTTAAGATTTTTAATATAATTTTTCTTTTTTCAATATTAATAATTTCGAAATTTTAGTAATAATGAATCTATTAACATATGATAATTAACAGAATTCAGTGTGGATTTATTTCTGATGTCATTATGCATATTTATAAAGTTTAATGTCATGCAAACATTTTAATAGTACTCAGCAAATTGAGTAAAAGTTCAATCTAAATATTAAATAATAAACAATAAAAATACTCATTTTTCAATTTATTTTTCTTAAAAGAATAAATTTTGCTTTCATCTTCTTGTGGAATATGATGAAATCTTTAACCATAAAAATCTACTGACAATTATTATTTTTAATGGATAATTTAAATAAAATTACTTCTTCTAGTATTGATTTTATAAAGAATAAAAAATATATTTCTTATTTTTATAAAAATTCAGTGTTATGTTCAAAGTAAAAAAGTATTTCATTGCAAATCAAAAACTGGCCCCACAAAATCAGTTCACAAAGATTTTTTTAAGTTATTAGCATTAATATTTTTGCATTATACCGGGCAAAAATTACATAAAATGTTGTGAAAATCTATCTACAATGAACTTGACTCTTGAAGATAATTTCACTTCTTCCCTTTCCGTTAGGGAGAGTCAAATTTATCTTCATTAAAAAAGGCTTAAAATGCTTATCTGGCTGGCAGGATATTCTATTGTTGCTCCCAAAATCGAGGTCTGAATTATCGTATTAATTTAAGTCAACATCAAGCACCCATTCACTGTTTACTATCCATTTCATGATTCCAGAATAGGCGAAATATCCTTTATTTGGCTGAAAAGGATAATTACATTGATAGAAATAGCACTTTTATACTTAAATCATGATCTCATATTTTAGTTTGGATTTGTTTTATTATAATTGTATTTAAATCATTCTATAATCTTATTTAATAGAATTATAATCGCTCATAAATCAATTTACTTATCTAACGTAGGACTTAATTGTCTTTTATTTTCCTGTAAAAATTTCCTTAATGTTTCCCAATTTGAATTTAATAATTTAATTTATGCATAATATATTATGTAATTTTCTGTACATGCATAATATTTTATGTAAGCGTGTATGCTTATTTGTTAATTAATTTTTTCTAATTATGAAAATCAACTATGTTATATTAATATTTTTTAATAATTTTTCACCGAGCACAAAGTTTGTGGAATAAAATAATTAAAAAAATTTAAATTTTTAAATTCTTTTTTATGTATAACAATATTAAATATTTCAGTACACACACACATATCATATATATATATATATATATATATATATATATATATATGTATTATATATATATACAAATTTAATAACTCTACATTTCTATTTATTTATTTGAATAATTTATTTCGCAATTGCTTGTAACTAAAGTATTTGATATTTTGAAGTAGAAAGTGCGTATTTTTACATTTCGCACTTGGAAATTCTAGTAACCCTATTTTTTGGTAATGAGTATTTCATATATATGGGAAGCAGCAATCCGGTGTACACAGGAGTGTCAGACGATCACATATCATCCCTCCCTCTTTCCCACGATTGGGGGAAATCCGATCCTGTGATAATTGAAGTGAATCACCCTTTTTGCTTCTCCCTTTTGATTGTTTATTATTGATAACGTGATTATGGGAATCTTTCCTGTTTGCGCACGCCTTGATGACTGATCACTGCGTGGTTGCGGATAAGAAATACAAATGATTAAAAAATGCATTCCTCCTAGACTGGAGGAGGGGTGTACCTGTGGTGAAGCGGCTTGTGCAATCCATTGTTCATTCACTGTGCTGTACTTAATTTGAGGGATTTTAAAAGGGATTTATGCAACAGAAAATTGGCTTATTTTTACTGAAGTCAATATGGGAGGGGATTCCCTATAAATACAACGTTACTTGAGAGTAATTTAAAATTTGAATGATGTGTACTTTGAATTGTAATTCAATATAGATTTTTTGTTATTTTTTGGACATCTTTAGGAATACCAAAATATGATTGTTGAAATATTTCATTGTAATGTATTGTATGAATGTTATATATATATATATATATATATATATATATATATATATAATATATATATATATATATATATATATATATATATATATATATATATATATATATAGTTAATAGGCCAACAATTTCTAAGAAAATGTGCTTTCTAAGCAAATAGCATTTTAGCATTTTTAATATCCAATGTTCAACTATGCAAAATACATTCAAAATGTTATTAACATATTTTATCCTTCAAAAGTCTTACTGAATCAAAAATAAAAGAAAATAGAAATTGATGAATAAGAAATGTCTGATGATTGACAATTCAATTAGTAATAAAAAAGTAAAATTATTGATGGACATTTTATATTTAACAACATTTTTTAATTAATAATGTGTACATGTAACTAATTTTCAATTTTTTTGAAAAATAATAAGATATATTTCTGATATTTTAAAACATAAAATATAATTTAATCACTTTGTCCCAACATGTACTGTTAAAATTTAGGAAGTAAGGTTGCATACGCGGTTACTTTTTTCTGATAAAATATAACGAAATTTTTGTATTTTAGCCTCCTGTATCATATTAAAAATTTTTCTGGTAATCTTTTAAATACAACTATATGATAATATTTTAAAATTGTATTCATTATAAAATGTTTCGAATGTTATGATTTATAGCATGATGTAAAGTCCAATATTTGTTAGAAGGAATCTTTGGAAATTGAAATGGGGAAATAATTCTAAGTTGTTGCAACAAATTACATACTTCCGGTACCTGAATTTGGCACTTAGGTAAAACTTTAAAAATAAATGAAAACTATTAAGCTAATATTTACATCGCACTTCGACATTGTGATAAATAAATGCAAGAAATATCTTTTTTTCACTTACTAGGTACGATCATATAAAAATTGCGACGGTTCTTTAATACGGTGAGAGAGACGTCCTGTTTTGCTATTGATTGACGACGAAAATGCTCCATACGTATTCGAATTAGGGCGTTATTTAAATTTCCTTCTCTTTCTTTTAAGGTTTCATTCTTTTTTTCATATTGTTTAATATAAACACTAAATTTACCCTATTTAAGGAAGTATATATTGCTTCCACTGTGAATTTATAGTTCTTTATCTAAAAGTATTTCATGTTAGCATATATGATACTTAAATATCTTGTATTTTTAAATAAATTCCAATAAGACTTACACGATATGAATGTTTTTGAAAACTGCACAATATATTTTGCAATACTTAAAATTTAGCAAAGGAAAATATGGAAGAAGCATATATAATTTTAATTTACAAGACTATAAAATTTAATATATGATTATTTACAAGTATGAGCTGGCGATTATGATGATTTTCGTTAAAACAGATTTCACGGATATGATTACAGAGAAATAATTTAAAAATTTTGAAAAGGAACACCCAACATTTTTTTTTGTGCAAATTGATGAGCATTTAGAAAAACCAGAAACTCGTCAATTAGTTGCCACATAAAATTATCTGACTGAATAATATTTTTTCTCGCATTGCACTTTAAGAGTTTTCCATGAATCAATGATTTGTCCATGATGTTCTGGGATTGATGTTTCTATTACCTAACTCAGTAAATTAAGCAAATACCGTGAGGATTTCTTCTCTCTGTATTATCATAAATCCTTTACAATACCATTATTAGGAAATACTTTACACCGCATAGACTGATTAATTTGCAAAAAGAGAAAAACAGTGAATAATATCACTTTAAAATTTAAAATATTAATTAAATTTTGGTTTTTCATTTGATTGAATAAACCACTAAGATTTTATATGTCCGTGAAACGTATTTTGTCCTCTCAAGATAAATAAATAAAATCTCCAATCTATATGCTATTTAAAAGGCAAATGTTTGTTATATTTATGAATACAGAAGTTTCAATACTTCTTTAGCACATACAAAGAAAGAAGTCATCATATATTAATCTGTAAATTAATTTTTCTGAAAATTAAATTTCGTTAGTTAAACTTAATTGAATAGTTTAAGTTACTACCGATATTTGATGGGAAGTTTTCGTTATAAACGAGTGCATTTTTCTGTGCTTTCTCAATTAAAATATCATATAATAGAATAAACACTCTCTATTTCTTACAAGCTCAAAGTAAAAAATAAAATCGAATTTACATTTTCGTCCACACAATCATTTCATATAATATAACTTATATAGTAATAGTCCTCGGTAAAAAAAACTGAACAAATTAACTATGTAAAAATATTGGGATAAGAAATTAATTGACCGAAATTCACTTCATTTATAGATTATCAGAAAGGAGATTCATTATGAATTTGAGGATTAAATATGAACTAATTTAAGTTTTCAGTATTTTGAGATATTAAAATTGAGATGTCTCAAGAAAATTCTAAATTAATAAGCATCAAAATAACACAAATTGATAATAAAAATGAATTAATTGAATTGAAATGAGAGATTTGATTATTATTTTCAAAATTTGAAGTGTAGCTTGTAAAATATTAAAAAAAAACAGCTATGTTAAGCATATTAACATAGCTGTTTTTAATATAACAATAAGCTAACACAGCTTATTGTTGTTATATTAATTACTTTCAATTTGCTTGTTTGCATGACAAGCAAATTAAAAGTAATTAATGGATTGTTTTTAATTCTAGAAAAAAATTTGCAAGATTAAATTGTGAGCAATTAATATTTATTTAAGAAGAAGGGAATAAATGAAATCTTATGATAAAATTTTAATATATAAAACCATTTTAAAAAGTTTAATTCAAGTATATAATGAGCTATAATTATTTTAGAGCGAGGCGAATTCAAATTACAAAAATGGTAGTTAAAGATGTTTTTAAAACCAGAAACACTAATGCTAGTAAATCAGCACCTGATAAAATTAATGAAGTTTTTCTGATAATGGATATTTTTCAAAGAATTTTAAAAGTGAACTAAAATCTTCGCAATGTGATTTATATTTTAGATATTTTTATTCTTCCGTAAATAGTTATAAAATGTTTATAAAAATTTTCAGGTTTTTTGTAACATAAATTAAAATATTTTAATCTCTATTATTTTAAATTTTTTATTTGTATTTTAAAAACATAAAATTCTCCGAGCTGATGGAGTTTTTCTTTGGATATTTATTATTATTAATAAAAGATATTTATTCATAATTTTTTAAATTGATTTTGAATCTTAATATATAAGTTCAGTGATTGTTTAAAAGCGGAAACTTAATATTAAATATTTAAATATTAGATTATAAATGTTTAGAAAAATTTTTAACTTTAAAATTTTTAACATTTTAATCATAATATATTAAAGTTTCTTATATCACACAATCATGCATATGAGCATGACGGAAACATCGAATAATTTATACAAATAATGAATATATTTTTGAATTGTTTTAAAATTTTGTTGATTACTGATAATATTTAAAAAACTTTATGGTTTTCATACAAATATATTTAGTTATATATAACTATTAATTTCATTAGTTTTGTAATTGTAATGAAACACTTTTTATAATAAGCATCTTAATTTTCTTATACTGAGATATAATAATATAAAAAAATAAAAAATTAAAATAAAACCGTAGCTCAAATAAAATTGGTAGTAACGTACTTATCAAAATATATGAATTCATTAGTTATAAATATTAGTTACAATTTAAAAAAAATAATAATAATATACGCATTTTCAAAGAACACCGTTCTATGTAGGAATGCTAAATATATAATAAAATAAAAAATTGCAAATTTTGTCTTACTTTCATTATATCAGAAACATAATTCATACATACCTAAAATAGAAAAAGTAAATAATTAGTCTATTTTTTACTATTTCATTTTCAGATAAATATAATTTTATATAAAATATATTAATAAGATTAGCCATAGAAGAATACCATTTTAATAATTAATATTTATTTTTTGCAATTCTTAATTAAACTATTAAATCTAATTTCTTCATTTCTATCAATGAATAATGAATACTGATATAATTATTTAATATAAAAACTAAGGGTTATTTTGATTATGATAATTAACTGTAAAACTAATTTTGCCCTTTCATAAAAATGCAAATAATTAGAAAGTAAGATATGAAAATGTAAATTTATTTTCAATAAACTAGCTGTTTGAAATAATTTATTTTATATTTAAAATTTGTAATACTAGGAATATGATATAAGTTATTTAAAAGTACTTATAAAAATTTGGATATTTTCCCCCAAAACTAAGCTATTTCGATATAAAAAATCCCCCCTCCACACTATTAATTTCGATATTATTTTACAACATTGTTGATTAGTCTTCAGGTAAATTAAGCTATATATTAACTCTAAGGGGCTAATTATATTACTTGTGTAAATATTTAAATATTGCAATAAATAAAATTTTGTACTAAAATGTAACGTACACCAACTGTTCATCATATTTAAACACAAACTCATAATTTGTATTAAGAAAAATTTATTTACGCATATATTAACAATTCATAATATGTGGTGCTTATAAGCAAATAATTCGAAATTATTTTATATCATTCATATATCTCTCATACATTTTTTATATAAATTTAATATTTTTTTTTTACTTTTTAATATTTTTAAATACTTTTACATATTTTTTTAATACAGAAATATGGAATTTTCATACATATATAAAAAGGTGATTAAATTATGTAACTTTTAATTGCAAAAATAAAGATATTAATTGAAAATTTTAGAGCTTTACAAACCGGGAGCATAGACTTTTTCAGTTACACCCAACAAAAAATTCATTAGAAAATTATGAGTTAAATCTCGCGTTATAATTTAAAGAAGATTTGTATATTTTTATTCTCTTTATTTTCCGATTCCTTGTAAATTTATTTATGAATAATCTTAAATATTTAATGTAATTATTTAATATTTTTTTATTTATTGTATATAATAAACTTGGAAAGAAACATGTTTCAGAAAATACTTGAATTTGGAAATATGACTACGAATTTAAGTTCTTGAGATGTGTTTCCCTTTATTTCTTTATAAACATAATTATGTATTGTTAAATATTTATGATTGCTTATTAAACAGTGGCAGTTTATATATATATATATATATATATATATATATATATATATATATATATATATATATATATATATATATATATATATATATATATATATATATATATATATATAAATAAATATATATGAAGAAATATCTCATTTTTTAAGAATGAAATTATCGTCTATGTAAACTTGATCATATGCATTTTATGCACTTTACTGCTTTGAATGATTTGAAATGTTATTCAAAATATATTTCGTTATTTTGAATAACATTTATAATTTATTGTAAATTATTTTCTCTATCGATTTCTTATTAATCAAATATTTATTTAAAAATGCATACATTTATTCCAGAAATTTTAACCTTTCAAGCACACGAAACATATAATTCATTTTACCTTATTTTAGAAATGATTGAAAAATAAAAATTTCAAATTTGTTTCTTATTTTCCTGTTTAGAACACAAAAATTGCGTATTGCTAAATATGATTGAAGGTCTTTTTCATAAAAAGTAAAAAGTAAACATATCACATATACGTATGTTTGTTATTCATTTATACGTGTGATTCATATGAGTTCGTTTTGCTTCATATATTTCGTTTTGCAATTTTATTATATTGATTAACATTTATTACATCTTTATGAGGTTTACATTGAACCCTTAATTAAAATGTAGATAATAGTTACTAAACTTAATTTTTTGCTATGCAATGTGTGTGACTTGTCTCACTTATATCCCTGGAAAATAAGAAACTAAAGAAATCTTTAAGATTAACAAAAACCTAGACTTGTTAATAACTTTGTATACATTATAAATATTTAGAGCTATCGTAAAAATGCAATCGTTATTTGTATTTTGTACTTTTTTGTATTTGTTCATTTTGTTTTATATATTTCGCTATGCAATAGAGGTATTTTTATTAACATAAATTAATAATCATTTATTACAACTACAATAATTATTACTTAGTTATTTATCAAAAATAAGATAATAGTTGTTGAATTAAACATTTTCCAATGCATTACTTTTCTCACCTATAGAAATTCTGAACACTATAAATGTACAGTTACCGTAAAACTGTAATGCATATTGGAAATGAATGGTCACAATTAAAACTACCGAAAAAAATTTTTTTGAAATATATTATTTTAAAATTAACGTACTTCTTCAATTAGTAGAGTATAATAAAAAGCGATTTTAATAATAATTGTAATAATTCCCATTTCTAATAAAATGAATTTTCTTTACTTGAATTTTAAATTAAAAATACATGATTTGAATTGTTTTAACCACGTTACTTGTGAAATAATAAAAGTTTTAACCAAGCCAGTTAAAAAAAAAGATAGATATCAATAAATAAGTTAAAATTTATAATTAACTAATTAAATATTAAATCAATGGCAAATTTTAACTTTAGAGTATAATGAGTTTACTTATAAATTTGACATAAATATAACCATTTTCTATAAATTTATAAAATGTAAGATGATTCGTTGAATATCTAACTTGTGAATATTCATATTAGCCAATTTATAAATAAAATAACTTTTTTTATAATGCTTCAATTTTTAAGCTATTAATAATCTTAAATATTTTACTTTAAAAAAATTTTTTTATTGTTATTGGTGAGCGTAGAAATTCATAAAAATTAATATAGAAATAATTGTACAAATATTTTCTTCAAATAAGTATCCTAAATGGTAGTCACAGATAAAGAAAGAAATTATTTCACCAAATAAACTATTTCAATCAATGTAAATCATACAGATTCATAAAATAACCTCTTTTGTTGTTCTCTGCATAGGTATTATTTCAAAAAGGAATTTAATTTTTAAAAATTTATACTAAACATTTTGTTTAATTACAAATTTTTACAGAATTATCTTTTTTTTGTATTTTAAAAAAAATAATTAATTACACAAAAAACGTATATTACATCCAAACATTATCTAAATTCTACATAAGTTTAATGTAAAAGAATGACATATAAATTTATGAGTAGTAATATTCAAATATAATATTGAATATTTGTCATAAAAATAAGTGATTGATAGAAGCCATTGATTAACATTGCAAATGAAATGTCAGAGTAATTTCTAACTTTATTAGTAGCAAATTTAATATTTACATTTTAAACATGATTTTAATAGTAAAAAAATGAAATATATTAATGCAAAAATTATATTTGCTGGATTTTTTTTTATTAACTTATTGTAACAAATTTATTTTCTTTTCATCCAATTTGAAAGGTAAAAACTAAATGTCTATTAACACAATAGTTTCTTGGCAGACTAAACAAGAATTTTTTTTTATTTTTCTATGATGAATGCCTCTTTTTCTATCCTTGAAAAGTTGATTTCATTCTAATTTCGTGACTACCCCCTATTTGTCGTTGGAAAGAGGAGGAAATGCACAGGATTTTTTCTTTTGTCATCTCTTTTCTTCTTGCCTTCGGTTATAAGGGTCGTGTTCTTTCCGAAGGAAATATCATCAACTCGCATTTTCTTTAATGGGTAATATTAAAAGCCTAATACTTTGTCAGAAACGTGTTATCACACACACAGTTTGAAGAAATATTTTTCATCTCCAACTCTATTAACTACGTATTTATTATTCATTGGAAGCATATGAAATGGGCTTTGGAAATAAAGTGTGATTCAATAATTTTTCTCAGAAATTTGTTTTTATTTTAATGAAGTTATAAGAGCAAGTTTATAGAGCTATTATACTGTAAATAAAATAGTTTATACAAAAACTAGTGTGTCCTAACAATGATTTTTGAATAAAATAATTTGAATTAATAGTATTATAATGAATTTTGATATTAAGCACTTTTTTTGTGCTTAGCTAAAATATCTATTACATACAACATACATTTTGTAAAATTAGTTATTTTCTGGCAAATTTTAGTGAAATTAATCTGAGCATAAGTGTAACAATTTAATTTGAGCAAAAGTGTTATGTAACAATATTTTTTAAATGTAGCAAAATCAAAGTAATTTACTAAGCGATAAAGAAAATATATGGTTAAAAATACGCAAGAATAGAAATATTTTACGAAATTTTGCATTCCTTTTAAAAAAAATTAAATTAAAAAAAAAAGCTCTTCACGTATTTCTGATTCATTTTGTAGATTTCAAACAGTAGGCCAAGTTTCAAACAAGTACTTTCATTATAACTTAAGATACCGTTTTAAATGGGTGTTTGCAGATTTTGTGAAAAACAAATGTTTCTAGAATATCACCTTTAAAGTGATAGTCTCTCTTGCGATAGTGATGAAGTGGCCAAGTCATTGAAAATGAATAAGCCAGATAATGGCCTTATATTGTGGCTATTAATCAGCATATTCTAGAAAAACATTTCAATTTAAAAATACTGTCGGAAAATAAAATACCACTTTCCTTTATTTCTTCTGGTTTGAAAAAGCATCTTTATGTTCTGCTTTTAAGAAAAACCTCGACACATTTTAAAATTCAAATCGCTTAATTTTTATATGACGGACAATAAATCCAATTATTGTTTCGGAAACTGGAAAGTTCTGAGTACAATATTCACCAACAAAAAAGTTGACATCTGAACTGATCAAAATTGGGGATACTTGAAAAAGTGTTTTTGAATCGAGAATTAATAAAACTGGGGCCTACAATTAAAAATTTTTCCAACATACTATGATCATCCACACTTGAGATTGGATTTGAACTCAAAAGGCATTGAACTGAAGGTCAAAGCATAACACCTTTAAAAGAGCGTTCAGCAGCATTTAACAAGATCAATTTCAGTCAGGTACTTTTTTTTAACAATTCAAAACTATAGTAATTTATCTCAAAAAGGTTTTGTCAATAGTTTTCGAAGTAAGTGAAATAGTTAAGTAAAAAAACAATTTTATTTCAATAATTTCTTAACAACACTATGCGCTATTATTATTAAAACATGTTTTCTTCAATAGTGTTTTCGTTAACAAAAGGTTTTCAATTTTCAATATTTGAAAGCAATTGTTATTAATTTTTTCATAAATTATTTTGTGACCAATATTTCTTGATATTTGTGTTTTCATGCCACATAACAAAACAAATTATTCAATTAAGTATGAACATATAAAAGTAAGAAGAATTTTTCTTAAGGATTTTTATTGCTTGTGTGATTACCTTGTTTGAAATAAAAAAATTATTACCAATTAATATCACAATAAATCCCTGTCTAAATTATAAGACGACTTCAATTTATTTCTTTTATTTATTTATTAGGTAGCTAGTTGAGCCCTAAAATAATCCTAATATTAACAAGGATTACATGATATTTGTAAACAATTAAGACAAAATATTCAATATAACCGACCCCCAAATTTTAGAACTAATTGTTTGAATTTTTGATTAAAATATAGGATTTTTTAAAAGTAGTTCTTAGTAAAAAAAAATTTAAAAGTTACAAAATCTTCTATTTGTTTTGAAATATTGTTCGACAATACTGATATATGCATAACTGTAGGATTATGGAATCCAAAGAAAAAAGATTGCTCCGAAATGTATACAGTACCTTGAACTTTGTTTCGATTTCGCATGTTAACATAGCACCCAGTGGATTGCAGCCAGAAAGTAAAAAAGACAACGAAAGCACATCGCATATCTTTTACCTCTTTCTTGGCTACCTTAACCGGCGGAAGGGAAATTTCCCTAAGGAAACCAGAATGGGCATACTTTAAGCAGTCTTCAACCTTTTTCCTCCTGGATACTGGTCAAAAGACGAGACAAAGGGAAAACTTAAACTACCGTCAAAGGAAGAAAAAAAAGAGGTAGTGGGTTTCTCAAACTTCTTCTGTTTTTATTTCTGGGATATTCTCAAAGATCATGCAAGAGTATGAAATAAAATATCAGTAAAAGAAAGATTCAAGTTCACTTCCAATAGCAGTATTTTTGATATCTGACTTGGAAATAAGAAATTCTAGATTCCAAATATTTCTTGTAAATGCTATCTACGATTGAAACTGCGTTACCCTTTGAATTGTTTTCTGGATTATTTCTAAGGTAAGTTTGGAATACAAGTTGAGAAGTATGAATAAAAATTTATTCGTGTTTCTTCTTACATTTAAATTTATGATTCTTTGTAATGATATTTACAAAATATTTATTTCTAACTTTAATAAATAAGACGTAAGACGTATTAAATATCTTAGGGTAAAAAGAATTTAAGAATAATATAATAAATATTTTAAAAATTATATATATATATATATATATATATATATATATATATATATATATATATATATATATATATATATATATATATATATATATATACATACATATATATATATATATATATATATATATATATATATATATATATATATATATATATATATATATATATATATATATATATATATATATATATATATATACATACATATATATATATATATATATATATATATATGTATGTATATATATATATATATATATATATATATATATATATATATATATATATGGCTAAAAAGCTATTAAGAGTCGAAGAAGTCAATCACATAAAGCTTTTTATAGAAGCTTCATAACTTTAAATAGAAGAAAATAGAAGTACGTTATTTAAAAATAAATTCTTTAATAGAATATTAATGCCATGTTTCTTTGAGAGTTGAATCAATAAAGTAACTTCTTCCTTAAAGGCAGTGTCAAACCCACATTTAATAAATTAAAAGTTTTGTAGTAAAATACATAAATATCTTTGGATTTACATTTTCATTTTGGAAATATATCCATGACTCAGAATTGGGGATATTTTCATGAATCAAAATTTAATTGGCTTAACATGTGGGTTATTTGCTTACTTTAATTTTCTATTTTATATTTAAGAGGAATTTAAAATTACGGACATGGTGCAAAAAATTACAAATAAAATGCAGTGAGAATATTCTGCACTTAATTTGTGATAGATAATTTGATGGAAAAAAATCCCAAAAACGATCATTTCTCTCTCTCTCTCTTCCTGCATCTCAGAGTAATTTACAATAAATCATGAAGCTTTAATAAAATTTTAATGAACTAAAGAAAGTGAAAAATTAGAATGAAATTATATATTATTGTATCTTGTTGTCAAATAAAAATATTCAAAAGTAATGATAAATTATGGGCATAAATTTTTATTAAATATAGGTTTTATTATAATAATTTACTGAAAAACTTGTCAGTTTCATATTTTTATAATATAAATATTTTTAAATGATACATATTCCTTCAACAGACAATATTTTAATTAAATTTTTGTCATATATAAACTTTCAAAATTATATTTTGAATAAATTGCGCTGTACAAATTTTATTTATAATCTTTCCAGAAATTAATACACTTTAGCATATATTTCTTAACATTTAATTAAAAATCACAATAATTCTTTATTATATTTAATTTGGTATAATATTTTGATAATAAAACTACTTTTGCTGAATTCATTATGAAAATTTTCACTTAATTTTCTTAAGATAACATTGCAATATGCTATGAAAAAGATTGGAATACACAAATGTCTTAAATATTTGTTCATATTTGCGAATATATAGAACCTAACAACTATCACCAAAGTTTTAGGGAATCATTTGAGATTCAGATGTTTAGCCACAATGTTGCATGCGTGTACATATATATACATACGTGCCTATATATATATACATATATATATATATATATATATATATATATATATATATATATATATATATATATATATATATATATATATATATATATATATATATATGTATGTATGTATGTATGTATGTATGTATGTATGTATGTATATGTATATTTATATATATATGCATACATATAAATATATAAATTATAAATATTGACATAATATAGAGGAAAATGTCATTCCGTAACAAAAAAAAGAAATCTATTATCTGGGAAGGTAAATATTTTTGAGAGATGAGTAAAATTCTTATAATAATCAGATTGAAATCTGTACTTCAATTGGGTATTCTGATAAAAATAATTAATAACTCTTATATTCATGAATTTTCTCGAACAAAGGAGCTTCTCGCTCTCATTAACATGGCTTTTGTTGGAGGTTTCCGGAACTCATTTGTTTGCTTATTGCTTAGAAATGAATGAAACATTTCTCTCGTTTGCTCACGCGTCATTAGTATTAACAAATGCTTAAACAATTGGGTGACAATGAGTACAATTTAATAAATACAAGAGATCTCTAATACTGCACTTTCAACCATGAGGTGAACTTGTATTTCGATATAAATTAATTATTCTTGTATCTAATTTAAAAGTGGTTTATGAATTAGTAAAATTATACTTCTTTCTAAAACAGACTGTTTTGTAATTAATTGATATAGATTAATATGTGATTGTAATAAATATTTTTGTTAAAATTTAAAATAAATTTCTTGCCTTTGTGAAATTATGAAACACATTATCATGAACATAATAATGACATAACAATAAAATCAAATTTACATTATTTTGAATAAAAATATAAAGATGTTAAGGTATTTTGTTTTCATTTTTATCATTCGTACACACATACAATGTTTTATCAGTAAGAAATATTTTAAGTAGCTATATAGAATTATTTACTTCGCCTTTTCATTTCGATAGTAAAAATACCGTATTTGTTTTCTGTGATTTCACGTGAATTATATAATCTATTCATTATTTTTGGATCATGAAATAAGATTGATAAATTACTTTTTTTAGCGATAGCGAATTCTTATCAACGGGAAATTTATACTGTTAAATTGATAGTATAAATACATCTTTTTGTCTTTTCATCCACCAAATCATTAATTAAAATCTAAGTAATATGTCATACTTAAGACAGCAGAATTAGATAAATGAACTTCACAAAATGAATTTCTAGGGTTACAAAATCATCCATTAAATTTACGATACGTTGTAAGCAAGCTGGAACAATGATTGTTGATTCTTCTAAATGATCGAAACTGCATTTTTACCATATAAACCAAGAAACTCATTGAAAACAAAAATATTCTCATAACCAAGTTTATAAGCATAAATAGCAAAATCCATTGACAAAATTCTGCTTTATCTTTAGAATTGGGCTGACACAGATTTCATAAGAGTTTTTTTATCATCTTTTGCATAGGTGAGAATAAGCATATATTTTAGCCAGAATCAAAGAAAGAACATATTATATAGAACATCAAAGCTCTGAGAAATAGCTAAATGCCTACATAATTAAGAAAAAATTAAAAAGGAATTTAAACCTAATATCAAAAGAATAGTTGTTATATTCGGTTTAAATGATTCATTCCCTAGTCAAACATGGCATAAACTCGTCCATCAATATGCTAATTGCCAGAAATTACCGTATTTTTTTAACTCTTTTTCCATAACCACATTTTAAGATGTTTCCATATATTTCTTTATTTGCAACTATATAACATATATAAGTTTTTAGCAAATTGTTTGTATGTATGTATGTGTATGTTTGTGTATGTGTATTATATATATATATATATATATATATATATATATATATATATATATATATATATATATATATACATTATTGTTAAAACATTTATCATAGTTAAAACAAATAACATATAAGTAATCTATATCTTGAACACAGTGTATCGAGAAAAGTAAATAGGTTCAGCATCAATACACAGTTTGTTACATAATTTTCATGGGATTTCTTGAAATTAAATGAAATAATATGCAATGATTTGTTTCCTTGATTTAAAGTTAATGCCAATATATTGAATGCTTTTTTTATCCTATACGCTCAGAATTTATTTCTAAAAGGAATTTTTTTCAATTATTTCTGCATCTAAGTCAGTTTTTAAAGAAATATTTTTTGGCACACAAATATGTGCCATTCAGTGAAACAGAATAGATATTATGAAATGTATTTGTGTTTTACTCTCAAATATATTTTTTAAAGAAGACTTCAATTATCTTGGTATTACAAAAATTATCTTTAAAATTTAGTGAAATTCATACCGATTTCTTTTACATATTATTATTTATGACGTAATTTAAATGCTATATTTCAAAATTTTGTGTCTGAGAAAATATCAAAAATGATTTTAAAATCACCGTTATTTGGTTTTCTAATTTTAGATTTCAAGTAATATTTGAATAATCTTATAGTATATATAATGAACATTTAGTGAACATAAGAAATACTTTTTTGAATCCAGTGTGGCCTGGATGGTAAGGGAGTTCGTTCTTGTTATTAGAGGGTAATGTGTTCGAATTCTGACCCTACCAGAGATCAAATATGTTCACTGTGGCACGCTATTCATTTAGTGATTTCAATATCGTTAATGTAAATTCATATATTTGTGGATGACAAGCTAAGTCAATCTTAAGTTTTGTGATCTATATCAAGAAGCGTCTTCTGCTTTGTCCGTGCTTCTATATGAATAAGTGCCTTCTTCAGGCTAAGTTTGTCAAATCCCTTGTGGTGCCTCGTAAAAGAGAAATTGCGTATTATCCTTAGCCATGAACCAGGGCTTTCAAGCGTTGAGGCCTTCTTAACTTAATGTCGGCATTTCTGCTCCAAGAAGATGAGTAACAACAACACATAAAATCTTCTACTTTCATATGATTAAAAATTTTGACATCGTTTTATAAAATTTGCAACAAAATTGGAAATAATATTAATATATGACTACTTAAGTAAATTTTTAATATAATTTTTATTATTATATTGAAATATAGATGTTTACCTAAGTTACTATTACATCCAATGAGCTATACTTATAATTACATTTTACAAATTACATAAGTTTACGTATACACTTCTAGCAAAAAAATATATTTTTCAATGCAATTCTCTAAAAGTGTTATGTAAATAATAATAAATTGAGAATTTTTCTTATTGTTATCTTTAAATGCTAAAATGAGTTATTTTTCACTCTTTTAAGTCTCATATTATCAAATTACTGCATGCACAAAAGCTTGAAAACTTGAAGAAATGAATTGAATATAATAAACACAAGTGAAAATTTAATTTAAGGAATGCACATTTGAATGAGAGGTAGATAGAATTTTATATAGTTACGATTGACAATAAAATTGAAAGTGTTTATATTGTATTGGGAAAGTTCATTTGATTTTGTTGCTTTATTTGAAACAAACTTTTAAAGATCTTCAATGTAAATAATCATTTTTAGTGATAATCATATTAAATTATTAATAGATATCTTCTTCATTGCAAAATTATGATTTTATCAAATGTATTTCAGTAATATGAATATTTTCCGATAGAATATTTAAATTACACTTTAATATCATTTAATTGTTAAGCATTTATACAAAAAAAAATTAAACGGAAAAATGGTTACATAATTATCTTTCTATGGAATTGTAATTTAATAATATTTATTACATATGTAGGAATTTTCTGCAAACTTGGTTTTATGATGATTAATTGTTACAGTTGTTTCTGAGTTTTAAGGCTTATAAACTAAAGAAATAAATGTTTAAAAATTAAATAATTTTAAAATTTCAGAAAAATTTTCTTTTTTCTACGGATAAGTTTTCTGAATATAATCCTTGTCTGTCTGATTAAACAACTGTTACAAGTTAAAATAAATTGGCACATAGATATGTTGCAGAACAAGAAGTATTTGTTGATAAGCCAAAATTATAAGTGTTTGAAATATTTCAATGTACCGAAATTTATTTAATAAATAAGAAGCATAACACACAATAAAGCTATAGCACATACTGAGTTTTAGAAAATTCTTTAGTAAGACAATATTCGGGCCTTTCAATTAAAATAACTGAAAAAGTTAATTTTTAAAAATATATTATGATTTTCTGAAAATGAATAAACACTTCCAATAAGTATTTTAAAAATGGAGAAAAATTGCATTAAGCAAAGACAAAATTTTAATAAATAATAATTAACATTTTATTATACTATCCTATAATGATTAATTTTTATAATAATAATTAACATTTTATTGTTATAAAAATTAATTATTATTAGGATTTAAATAAAAATATTTCGTGAGTTGTATTTTTTACAATGGGAAGAAAATAAATTTTAAAAAATCCCAAACTAAATTTATGAGTTCATTTTTTTAATTACTTATGTATTTCAGTAAAAAATAAAAATTGGCTATAGTAAATTTATCTTTTCCTTGATGATTTCATATATGATTATTAAAACCATGTATCTATAATTGAAACATGCTTTTTAAACCAGAAAAGAACAGAACCCGAATTATTGCGTTAATTAGAATACAACAAATTGATGATTTTCAAAGAAATTATGTAGAATGGCTCAATGCGCATGAACTCCAAAATTAAGGAAAAAAGATGAAAGAAAAATACAGCTATATATTGTAACAATTTATATTCAGACAGTAGGTTAAAAAAATGTACTTATTATTTCACTAAATATAAAATCATTCTCTTTCTACAAATTTATTGATTTTTTTCTTAAGAAACTAATTAAGCAATTCTTTGCATTCAAAGATTTTTCTTAGTTAGAAACTTCTGTTTTTCTTATATTCAGAAATAGCCGATGATTTGCAAAATTGATATATATCTCCTTATTTATCAGGAGTCTCTTTTGCTTAAAATTTTCTGTGAATTTCATGCAGTATTTTATCAGCATTAATTCTCAACAATATCACCAAATCGCATTAAATCAAAAAAGTACTTCCCGTTGAGCATATCTCTATTCATGAAATTAAGATCTATTGTCACAGGATCTGATTCTAAATCATAATGGCAGACTAATTGGAGAATAAAAGTTATTTCGTATTGTGGCAAACCTTAATTGAACTATAAAAGAGATGCAAATCATGCAGATTACATGCGGTATTTACTTTCTCTCTATGAAGTCGCAGCAATTATGCGATTTCCCTTCCTTAGTCTGCTGCCCACTGTGGTAGAAAATGCGAGTTACTTTAAATGAAACATTAAATTCCAACGGGGAAGCTTCAGTGAAGTACCACAAGTTCTTAACGTCTTCTTCGTGAATCGTATATCTAAAACTTTTCATTGTATTCGCCTCACGCAGTAAGAAACGAAATGAACTTGGGGGCCATTGATGCGTTTTTATTTCCTTTGTGCTGTTGGAACCTCTCGCTTTGCTTTGGTGATATATAACGCAGAATTGGAGTAGCAGTAAATAATGAAACTAGTTATCGGAAGTCAAATTATCAGGAAAAGGAAGATATGTGGTTGCGATACTCAAAGAAGTAAAGAAATTGGAAAATATATCAGGAAAAAAGAAAATAAGAGATGCAATTTAATTTGCTTTTACTATTTACTTTATTGGTTAATGCATTTTAATTTATTTTTTTTATTTTACTTTTGCTCAGTGACATAGTTTATTTAAACATAAATAGTAACTAATGATGGCTGTTAAATATTGTAATGATTGATTGTCTTTAGAAATATTTTCATGAATATTTTGGATGTTAGTCAATAGTGTATAGTTCCAAAGAGAAAAATATTCGAGTGTTTTTACTGAAGACGATACGAATAAATATTTTTGTATAGCTTTGTTTAATAATATTATCAGCTTATTCTGTTTTCTAAGGTGAGAGTCCTAACCAGAAGTGTTTGATATAAACAACGATGGCTGACACATGTATTTCAGAAATTAAGAAGTAAAATATCAATTAAGCTTATAAACAATGTTAATGAATTAATCATTTTAATTTAAAAACAACTTTAATAAATATTATACTGGTGTTTATTTTTTATGACTACAATCTTAAAGGGCTTAAAAAGAAAAATATATATATTTTGAAAAATTTGAATTTGTGTAGCAAAATCTGTTATGGAATTTTCAAATCTCATTAACATTTTACAGGGTTTAGAATATATAAAGTATCGCAAATAGAATATGAATGTTAAGTGAAGTAAGTTCATTTAAAATTTTTTAATTAATTCAGCGTCAAAATGTTAAGTTAATTCTGCTGACTAAATCTACTCAATATCTCCCTTAAAAGATACATAATAATTATTTTGTCAAAAATATATTTTTTTTAAATTAAAAAAATCAAGATATGTGTTAGATTTTCAAATGATGGATCAATTTTAATATAGTACGTAAAAAGAATAAAGACTATCTGGAAAAATAAATGTAAGTTATAGAATTTTGCTTGAAATTTATACATATTAACTAGTCTATTCCTTCTCAAATGGATACAGAAGCATTTCAGCTTTTTTCATTTTATTCAGTTTAAATAAAATTCTATAAAAATATCTTTTGCAGTTAATTTTTTATTAATTACATGATATAAGTTAACAAGATTAATGTATCAATGGATTTATGTTTTAGTTTTAACTTTAATTATCTAATCTATTCCCCAAATTTCAGATAGTATCCATTAAATTACCCATGTTTAATAGCAAATATGTTACCGTCTATTTTATTCCAATACTAAAAAGAAATACAAACATTATCAAAGTTTTCTCTAACACAACATGAATAAAATACTTTAAATTTTAAAGTATTTTATTCATGCTATTTTTTAGGATAATTTTGTTTTTATAACTTTGAATTGTTCTAAATCTGTTTCAATTAAATGTAATCAGAAATCAAAAATTATAAGCATTTTTAAGCAAATTTTAAAAATTCTTCAAGGCATAATAAAATTCCCATTACATTTTGAGCTTTTAATAAAGTCTGAGATAATAATAATTATCCGAGAAATGGGCAATTTAAATTCTACAAATGTATGACATATCAATAATGAAAAAAATAATAGAGTAGCAGAGAAGAATTTTAGTATGACACAATTTAAGGATAATTATTTCATTTTATAATTTTATACCTAATAATATTTAATTTGTCTAAATTAAAAAAAAATAATTTTTTAAGAGACGTTACAGTATTTAACGTATAATAGTAATTTTTATAGTTAAAATTAAAATGTATTTCATTAGATAAAAATATCATTTCAGCATGCTTAAAATTTTCCTTTCCATAAATCAATTTAATGTATAATTTTGTGTCATCACTTTGTAAAATCCCTTAAGATAAAATTATTAAATTCATTTTGAAAATTCATGTGGCTTTATCGGTATAAAATATTAAAATGTGTTATTTTGATACTTACTTTCATTTGTTTTATAAATATAAAAGCCAATTATATATTTTGGAAGTTTAATTATTTCTCATAAAAACTGGAACACTTCCAATTGTAGGAAATGCCGTTATATATATTTAATATTCGGGAAATCTTTTTCGTGATAATTTTTACAATCTCGATCATGGTAAAACAGGAAAAAACAAGAAAAATCTAAGAATATTTCTAAAAAACTAAAAAAAATTGTGATGCCCTCATAAATATTTAATTTCTCACACGAAAATATATCAGCAGGAGGTTTAGTAATAATAATTGAGGTTTTGTATAATTATCGTAAACTGATGCAAGAATTCAGACAGGATGCTGGGAAATCGCCAGTTTTAAGGGTTATAATTATTAAGGCAAACAAAGAAAATTTCTGTTAAAAGCATTCAAAATTATAATTTTGGACACATATTAAAAATGAACATTCCATTAAGGCACTGCGAATTACATTTATCACATTTTAAATGAAAATTACTTTAATTGTTGTTTTGAGAACTCCTTTGTTGCATAATTTATGTCAAAAAAGAAAAATCTTTGATTATAATAGAATATTTTTTTTTTTACTTGATTTTGAAAATTCAGTTATTTTATGTAAAATTTTACATTAAATATTGACTTAATTTTAAAATTCATTTTTCTTGTACACATGTAGTAACGCAAGCATTTATGTGCTTTAAAATTTAGAAATAAATAAATAAAAAGAGTTGAGTGTTCTAAAATCTTAACCTTATGAATTCAGAAAATATTGTATGTTTGTGTTTCAAATAGGTCTTCCTTTAAAGATAATTTACTAATTAGTTATTGTATATAAATTGCATTCATTAATTTTATTTAATTTTCTACATATTATATCACATAAATTTGAGTCAATTTATTTAATTACAACTAAATATATTTGAAAGAAACTAAAACAGTGCTATAATGATATTGTAAACCCAGCTATTTTATTTAATAAGATACTCTCTGTTACTCTAAGCAAACTACTGAGCAAAATTTCAAATTTCAATTTTAAATCTTCCTGCAACATCCCAATACCTAGAAAGGAATGTTAGACTGAAGCATAGAGCTACCATCCTACGTGACACTTTAATCTTTGCTGCGATAATCAAATCGTTCAGGTAGAAAATAACTCTTTTCACGCATTTATCAAAGAGTAAGCTCTGCTGCGCTTCCAAACTGCAATAAGATTATAGATTTTTCCTGTTACATAATCTCTATACGATAATAACATAGTGCCGCTAGACTGCAGTGATAAAATCTTAAATAGTTAGCGCGCAAGATACTTTGTTTAATTTTCCATCCAAGTGGAAGAAAACGCTAAGACGATGGCAAGATTCCAAGATCAATGCCACATGCTTCACTGCTTTGGCAGTTCTTTCCAAATGAGAGAGAAACTAAACATTCTGCGCTGGGAAATGATAACCCGCATCTCAATGCCAAGAAAAGTGTTCTGCGTTTTGTTAAGTGTCACATAATAAGCATCATTACTCTGGATTCATCCCGATTCTTTTTATTTTGCTCATATTGTGCTTAGGTTTCATCTTGTTTACGAGGGAATTCGAGTTTCCGGATGCGAAAATATCCTGGTTTTATTTGAATATATTGTTAACAGTAACGAGCTTTATTTCTTTTGCGAGCGTGCGAATTTGACATTAATAGATATATTCAAAAACAATTCAGGAATGAAACTTATTTTGGCTTATTTATATTTAAAAAAATATTTTGATATCACAAGCTCAAAATAAATTACTGTCATCTAATATGAAAAGTAAATTTAAAATTTCCGTTATGTCAACCAAATAAGAATAATTTTTTATATGAAACAAAATGCTCAAAATTTCAGCGCATTTGAATAATTAGTTAAAAATAAATTTGAATGATATATACTGGGTGAGACAAAAATTTATAAAGAAGGAAGTCAATATAGAATAAGAAGTGTTGTGCACCAGAAAGATATCACAAGGAAATTGTATGTTTTAGTAGCTAAATTTTTATCTGAAAAGTTACCGATAGAGGGCGATGATATCTTGAATGACAACGAACATGATGACAGTATGCTCCATTCATTTGTTATTGTAATAATATTTTTTCAGCATGACATCCAGAACATTTTACGACACAGTTATGAAAAGTTGAAATGCATCTTTACAGCTGTACGGATATATACAACATATCGGAATCAATTACAGAAAGCTTACTACAAATAGAAAGTTTGAGTACGGCCAATGTTGAAGGAAAGACAGCGTATATATAGAACACTAGTGATTTTAAGTAGTCCCATGACCTGAAATCAAACACGGTGAGGTCAGGCGATCGTTGAGGCCATGGAATCTTTATCCTTGACTTATCATTCTGTCTTTATCAAAGGTATTTTATATGAATCGTTTTACTGGTTTGGCAGAGTGTACCAGTGAGACATTCTGAATAATGCTTATTACTGATCTCTTTCATTTTATGTGGCAAAACTGTGTCACAAAAAAGGAGGAGAAAAAGATGAGAGTTTACTGTGTATGTATTCTAGTCAGATATATAGCAGGACAAATACGTCTCAGGGCCGAGCTGAGCTGATTTGTTAGAGCATCGTTTTCATTATCAGCAGGTAGTGAACTCGAATCCTGGCTTAACGGAAAACCCATCTTGTTTCTTAAAGGTGGCTGGGGTACGTTATAACTGGACATGGTCGCAAAGTCCTCCAAGGGAAATGATACCTCTGGGGGTGGCAGTCACATGAGGGGAGTCTTCTGTTTGATACTTGATTCAAAATCACGGAAACCCAAGTGGGCTGCTTCTATCGAACTGGTTGAGCATAACTCAGGAGGAGTACAGGGAAATAGGCTTTTGCAACCACAAATACATCTTATTCATTTGGAAAAAGTTGAGCCACAACTAAAAGTTGTTCTTAATTTTTTTTTTTTAGCCCACTAAGCAAATAATGCTCACATAGCAATATTTCTTGAGTTCTAACTCACGCAGTGACCACAATTTGTAAGAGTAAATACATAATATCCCGTCAAGAATATGTAGAATAGAAGGTTGTAGAACATATTAATGGTAAAATCCTTGATTATATGCGGGAAACATAAACAGGTAAATAAGTGGATCGTTTCTCTTTATTTTAGTTCTTAAAGATACTCATACCAAGGTAAAGGGTTGAAATCCACTTCAAAAGTCTGTTCTTTCCAAATAATCATCATGCGTGGAAATTGCTGTAGTTCAAAAAATCATAACTCTATTAATAATGCATACTAATAATGCATGCAAAATATTTTATTATTATTAATTTTTCTTCAAAGTGTTATTAAAATTAAAATCCTTTTAAATGTTATAAAATTATTATACATTTAGAAATTTGAAAATTTATCCATTAAAATTGCTTTAGTAACTACATTTTATTCTTAATATAAATGATATGTAAAAATTTCTTCGAATTATATGTTATATTCTTATACTTCAATTTTATAAACTGTTATTATAAAAAAGTAATAAAAATTTATTACGATAAATCTTGTAACCTGTAAAACTTAGCAATTTATTTCATGTCCATTTATATTATACAGTTTAATAAACCTTGAAGATATTGGAGTGTGAATGAAAATATCAATTAATTTATCCCTGCAGAAGATGTACTCCTGATACTGACATTCTAGATCGCATGGGATGGTTAGTTCATCACAATATATTTCATTACAAGTAATAATTACTCTCTTTAATTGGAAATCCTTGATTGCAATGTTAAAAACGTTATCATAATATCTTAAGAAGATAAATCACTCATAAATTATAAATTAAGAATTATGTGTTTGTAATAAAGATTCTGAGGTGACATTTACTTCCAAAAAATATATAAATAAGGATTTTCGAAAAGAATACTATATCATATTGTGCTAGAATTTTAGTTTTATTATTTGTGGATTTTCATCACACCACACATTGGCCTTATATATCGGATTTTGTATTTTGACTGGATAAAGAATATTTTTTATACATGTAAATTAACTTCATCGATTTTTGGCAAAGTTCTCTTGATATTATTTGCATATTGTTTGTCTTCATATGTAGATCTATAAGAAATAAGGCTTAGAATTTAAAGAACAATCTTTTATTTGCATATTGTTATGAAGGTCTCTTACTTGAATAGGACATAACTTGTATTTATTTCTTTGACGATAAAAATAGTAAAATATTATCAGCCAATTTTTGTAAGAGTTAGAATTATTTGCAATTTAACATAAATAGCTACATTTTTTCTTTGTTATATGGTTCTTCAAAATGTAAAATATGATTTTTTTTTATCAACAACTATTTTTGTTTAATTATAAGTTGAATAATTTCTGGTTTTTCTTATCAATTTCATCAATATTAAATTCTTATCTGGATTTTTTCTTTTAAATATTCGATTCAGATATTCTTTATTTATTATTGTTAAGCCTTTTCTTATTAATGTTTTTGCCTCATTTAGATTCTTAATTAATTTTATTACTCTTTATAAATTCACAATCATGAGAACTATATAATTTTTAAGCTGTTTCATCCTATAGGGTTTGGTTAATATTGGATTGTTCGGAGAGTCATTTCGTTTTTCAAGAAAATGAAAAACATGCAACAAATAAATATTGTATTGCATTGCACATTGTTCATTATAGTCCAATAGCTTTTACCATCTTTCTGGTAGTAATACGATTTCACAGTCATAAACTAGTTGGTTCTTACTAGCAAAAAGCTGATCCATGTAGGAAAAACTAAATTACTTTCTGATCAACCCAGTACATTCTACATAAGATTTAACTTTATCTAATAGAACTCTGTTGAATTTTCATTTGTACTTCATTATTTAGAAACAAATTGGACATCAAATGTACGGTAGTACTTTTAAATACGTATATTAAACTGCCTATAGAAGAAATTTGGAAGCAATACCAGTAGTATAGGTTACAGATAACCCCTGTCAACAAATGAATTCCAGGAAATGCTAGGTTTCGAATGAAGGAAGGGAAGGCAGGTGAGAAAATAATCGTGCCCATACTAAAGTAACTGTCAGACTGACATGGGACACAACAGTGTGTTTTACGCAATCTTTAGCATTATCTAATTCAACAAAAATGATACATATACGTAAAGTTTAAGAAACAAAGAACATTGCAGGGATGAAGAAAATCCGGTTATTATAAATAACTTAAATAAATGTAATTTAATAATTCTTCCTTAAAAACCTGATGCATTCTGTAAATACATGTAAATTTTATACTAATTTATATTAACACTACGTAATTCAATATTCATAATATATTATATATTTTTTTCTGTTATATATATATATATATATATATATATATATATATATATATATATATATATATATATATATATATATATATATATATATATATATATATATATATATATATATATACTCTGTTTCATAAAAACCAGAATGACTCATTATTTATTTAATATAGTTTAACAATGTTCAGAATTTAAATAAATATATTCAATGATGCAAATTTATAAATGAAAATATGTTTTTCATATACTGTATTCGTAAACAGAAGTCACGTTTCTTTAAGCTCCTTTATCACTTTTTTATTTCAGTTGGTAATGCTGTTAAAATTGCGATTTGTTTTCATGTGATTCTTCAGCAACCTAAAGAAAGAATTTTTTCCCTTTAACTTGTGAAGTTTTTCCCATTTTATTCCCTTCTTCTTTTTGTTCTCACGTGCGTATTTCTGCTGAGAGCTTGGTGAATTTTCTTACCCTACGTGATTATTCGAATAAATAGTGCAGCTCTATCCTTAAGATGGTTTTATTACTTTTCCTTTCCTCACAAAACCATCTTTCTGCTCCTGAAAATCCCCAATTTCTGGTGTGCAGCAACATATGCAGCTATGCTCATGGAACCGAGTCCCACAGGTACAACAGCAGCTGGAGGTATTGTTGAAATGTTCATAATTATTAGCTTCCTCAGTTCACCGAACTGCTTTATTTGTTTCCAACCTTTGTTGCCGTAACGGTGTTAACAAATTAAGAATCTGATGGCAAAGGAGGATAATGAAAGCTCGGCAACTTCATGTGCTGATGCCTTCCAGCGCAGGGCTTTCATCGTTGAAGAATTCTTGAAATGTTTACAAATGTTACCGCTTTATCTATTCTCCCGAGAGTATTTTGTATCGGATTTTATGGCAGCACAATTTAATGACTGATGTGATGTTTATTGCGTAATATTTAATTTCCCTCTTGAAGAAATAACGAAATGATTGTTATACCTAATATTAAAATTAGCAAAATAAAGATGTTTTCATTATCGATTAAGTACTTTATAAGAGTAATCAGTTCTACAAATATGTTATTAAAATAAGAATAAATTAGGCATATATGTACGCATTAAGGGAAATGTATTTATAAAGAAAGCATTTAATTTAACAGATTTAATTAAAATAAAAGAATTAAGAGCAAATTATTCTTTCTAAAATTAATTAAATTTATAAAAGCCTTATTGATATAAAAAACAAAATATGTTTAAATGTATTAACTTACACATTTTGCAAGAGTTAATTAACATATCTTTAAAATAATCTAAGCAAAACTAACAAGTAAATCTGATTTATATTTACACAATTTTACTTTCTATTCTATAGGTATATTTTATAATAATGAATAAAATTTATAAAATATTCGTTTAGATATTTATGAAATATTTGTTAAAAATGATGAAAGTCTTGTGTTCGTACATTATGTATATGAAAATTAACAATACACTTAGTTGCACAATAAACTTTGAGTCAATGTATTTTCCATAAAAATAGCAAGCAAATCACAGATAATTCTTAAAACCATTCGTTAAGTTTTATATAATTTTTACTTTTCAAAGCATAATAAATCTGTCATTTCGTATGTGTGGTGCAATATAGAAAAATCAAAATTATAGCAATTAATATTTTTAATTTATATCATCCATATGTGTATTTATAAAAATATACTTAAAACGTTTTCTTGTTTATTACATGTATATTGAAATAATGTCTGTCTATATAAAATCAACGTTGTTACATTTTATTATTGAAATTTAAATTTCAGCATCAACATTTTATTATAAGCAACAAACAATTAATGAAATTGAAACATTTTTATCGAATCGTAAAATGATATAAATTTCTCATTATCAAACAACTATAGGCTATATAAAATATTTACACTATATAAAATTTTAATCTACTATATAAAATATTTAGTTAGCTTATACATCAGAAATAATGCTTACTGTTTTCAAAAAAGTATTTAAATATATGTAATTTTGAGTAAAATTATTCCACTTTTAAGCCCAGAGTTATCTGTTTTATCCGTAAATAATATTTTTTACAGTTAAGTATCTCCTGTATTTTTATCAGGAGGATAGCTAACTAAAAATAAAAATTCAATCATTTTTTGCTTAAATGTCACTCTATTTAAATTATAAAGTCAGCAGATACTAATATTCTATAAAAAGTACTTTTTGTTATCGAAAATTCAAATAGAATGTAAAAAGTTAAACTAAAACGAAGTAGAGAAGTGTTTCTCAACCTTTCAGTATTCACGGCTCAATTTTCAGTCCTAATTTTCATCGCCCCCTTCCCTACCACATACAATAAAATGTATTGTAACAGATCCATATTAAACACTATTGACAATAGACTGCCCAATAGACTTGCAGCCTACAATATCCAATAAGAGAAGATTAGAATAGAGATGTGAGGATCCGGTTACTAAATAACTTTGTTCATACTTTGCACCGTACAGGTAGTATGTAACCTTGCTTATAATTTTATAATTATTTAGTATTATCTTTTTTTTAGTTATTCTTAATCATGTGTAACGTCGTAATAAATATTTGTTTTAAATTCCATTTTCTTACATCCCTAGAATGGCGCCACAACTAGCGGCCCTTCCAACTGTTTTCCATTTAATTGGTTTTGAGTTTTTAGCTCTATTAAGTTTTCAGTTAAAATTCCACATTCGAATTTATTTGATTATGAGTTCATCCGGAATGAATTCCAGTTTTGAATTTTCTCGAGTTATTCGTTTTCATCCAGAAACGGAACATATGTACTTCATATCGGAATTTCGTTTTCATCCAGAAAACTGGTAAGTTTTATTTTGTTCTATCATATTTCATTATCATCCTGATAATGTTGGCATATTGAAATAATAGCATGTTTTGTATTAAAAATAATGAGAATAACATAACTTTTGTTTTTGTAGTTTTATTTTCGATATTAGTCGTTATAACTTCTGTTTTGATTGAATTTTGTTTAGACGTGCGCATGAATGTTATAAGTTGTCTACTAATACTGCATGTATGGAAGCTATAACAGATCCATATTAAATATTGACAATAGATGGCGTTACTCCCTAATAGACTTACAACTTACAATATCCAATAAGAGAAGAATAGAATTGAGATGTGAGGAAAGGAAGTTTAACTATCTGGTTCCTAAATAACTTTGTTTATAATTTGTATCGTACAGGTACTATGTAACCTTGTTTACAATTTTATAATTATAAAGTATTTTTTTTATTTATTTTTAATCATGTGTAACGTCGTAATAAATGTTTGTTTTGTTTTAACTTCCATTTTCTTACGTCCCTACAGTATACAATAATGTATTTTGAGTATTTTGGAGCTAAATCTACACTACAACCTTAATTTTACACTTTTCAAATTACCAAGAATACGGAAATTTATTGACGTTTTGCAACACCGATTTTCAGCATTGAAAAAAACAAGAATCCTATGCTTTTATATTGCCCTTGCGTCCCCACATGTCGGGCTTTTTCACGATTTCACGAGAAATTTAGATTTGTCTGGTCAGCTTAAAAGTTAAGATAGGAGCGGCGAAGATATGAACAAATCTCATAGGGAGATGGAGAAAGTTCTATGAAGCCAATTTCCATTCCAGACAGTCTCATTCGAATCGATCCTTCTATCGCTATTGAATCTATTCTGAATGTGTATGTTATATATGTTTTCATGTAATTGCAATTCAACGTATCAAATATTCACGGCAGCAGACTTATGCAGAATCATGGACAAATTTTTAAGCGGTCGTAAGACAGATTTGACGATAGACAAGCATCAACAAATATGGACAAACATGGTTAAGAAAAAAAATATTCTCAGAATAAATAAATTTTGGGTTCACTAGTACTGAAGTAAATGAAGAAGAGACGCCCCTGTGTATCATTTGCTCAAAAATGTTGTCGTAAGACAGCATGAAGCCTAATAAATATAAACGACATTTGGAAACGCTTCATAGTGAGTATGCAAACAAACCCAAAGATTTCTTCGAATTAAAATTAAAATCATATGAAAAGCAAAACTAATTGATTAAAAAAGCTTTGTTTGTGATTGAAAAGGCTTTAATTGCCTCTTACAAGGATTCATATAAAATAGCCAGATGTAAAGATTCTCACATCATTGGTGAAGAGCTTATTTTGCCAGCCGCGATTGAGATTGTACAAATTATATTTGGAGATAATTTTTCAAAATTATTGCAGTCTATACCTTTTTCAAAAGATACTGAAAATGAGGTCCCTGAAATAAAGATTCTTTTCCGCACTTTGTAAAGACATGGTTGCAGTACATTCAGCGTTAATATTTTATTGCGAGGCGAGATGGTTATCACGAGGATAATTTTTGTAACGTGTTTATTAATTAAGAAAAGAAATATCTGTTTTCTTAGAAGAGGAAAAAAGACCAATAGCTGTGAATTTTCACGATAGTTTATTTGTGATGAAATTGAGCTACATGTTTGACATATTCGAGAAATTAAATAACTTTAATCTTCAACTGCAAGGAGCAAATACACATACATTGGATACGAGTGATAAAGTTAACGCTTTTTGTAAGAAATTGGAATTGTTGAGCAGAAATTTAAAGCAAGAAAACTCAATAACAATTGCAAATTTGAATGACTGTATTAAAACTTACAAGGGTGAAGAACAATATGTAAAAGCTGTTTTTGTAACCATTGAAAAATCATTTAGCAATGCTAGCAAAAAAACTTAAAAAGTACTTTCTTGTTGATGGCAAACTGATATCAAGTAAAAAGTGGGTGAGGGATCCATTTCAAAATACTCCAGAAGGACTCTCAATTGATGAAGAAGAAACAATCATAAATTTCACGGCAAGCGGCGAAACCAAAAAGACTATTGAGTTATAAATCACTCTTTGAATTTTGGGTAGGAGTGGATGATGAGTTTTCTACACTAAAAACAAGGACATTTTGCAATCTACAACCCTTTTTAACATCTTGCCTTTGTGATACTTGTTTTTCTGCAGTGGCTTCTTTGAAGACAAAATATACATCTCAGATAAATATAGAAAAATTTAAGAGTGTCTATGTCTAATATTAAACCCTCCTTCGAAAAACTTTACTCTGAAAGACAGGCGCAAGGAAATCACTAAAAATTATTAAATTTGTTTTTAATTTAGTAAGTTGATTTAATTTAATAAGATGTTTTAATTTAATATTTAATTATTAAATATGCCGAAATGTATTTTGTTTTGTGTGTGTGTGTTCTTTCCTTTCAGTCACTTAATTTTTTTGAATAACATTTTCTCTTGGATATGCTCCTTACAGGTTGAGAATCACTGATGTAAAGGATAAAAAAGTACTTAATTTACGATATAAATAGGGATACTTTTTGTAAGACACACTGCATTTTTGGCTTTATAGTTGTATTTTTTTAGTCATTTGCTTTTGCTTAGTTTAAATGAGTTATTCTATTTAAAAATGTCATGGAAAAATTCTTAAATTTTATTCATTGGTGAATTATTATAGAAGCCATTCCAAACAATAATTTTCTCTACGTTTATATCAATAGCTCATATTTTGATAGCGTTAACTTTACGGTTATTCAATCTGCCAGATCATGTATTTATGTGTTTATTAATTAAGAAAAGAATTCAAGTTAATGATTATGGAAATCATGCTGCATTTTCGATCACAGTGTCAATATTACTCATACTTTAACTATATACTTATAAATTATTTTTAATTTGTGTAAAATAAACTATTTCTTTTGAAAAATATTTGTGTTAATACTATAATTTATCAAATGAATACTTTTTGGACATTTTTGTTTTAAGTTTTAATAAATGATTAACGAAAGATTAATATTTTTCATCTGTAAATTTGATGAGAGAATTCTTCAATTATGCTTCATCAATTGTTTAAATTATTAAGAAAAACAATAATTTATTTTATTATAAACTAAAAACATGAAGTACGTATATTTAGCATGAAAATACATGTATGTTCCACAGAAAAATATGATCCTTTTCAAATCTCATAATATTTAGGCTTTATTGGAATTTTAATTGGGTAATAGAATTTATGTAATTTTACGACTTATAAAAATCTAATAAAAAAACTTAAAAAATAAGTAAATAAATAAAAAAATAATTTATTTTCCCTGAATTCAAAGTAGAATAATTTATCATTTATATTTTTTTTTTGTGATTGAATAAATCAAGAAGTCATTCCTTTCTGGTTGAATATCACTCAAAGTTAAAATAAAACATGTATTCTATATATTTTCTGTTTTTACAATTTTCCTTTCACTGAATTCTTAACTTTTATTTTCAAAATTTACCTTTTTTGTACCATTTTTACATTTCCACACATTGAAAAATAGATCGAAATAATGATTAATGTAAGATTTACTAAAATGGATTTATTTATCATTTTTATTTTTAGAACTAAGTATAAAATATTCAATTGTGATTTCCTAATTGGTATGTAAAGCAATTATCTGTGAATTAGTTTATACTTTTCTTGTAAATCAAGCGCAATAATTCGTAAATATACATTTCTTTAAGTATTTTAAAGAAAATCTATTTTATTTTAAAATCTCTATAATATTATTTAAGATTTTGATGAAATCTAGTTTTTCTTATAAGTATATTAATAAGATATTAGACATCATAAAAGTATGAGTTCACATAAATTGATAATAAAATGTATTAATTATACGAGTTTTTTATCAGTAGGTCTAGAATAATAAATATATTATCTCACACAAATATATCATATAAATTAAAATTAAACATGTAAATATATTTCTAGATGTTTTACAGAAAATCATTTCTTATTGAAATGTATTAATTTATATATTTTATTAGTAGGAATCCTACAATTTATTTTTTAAGCTCTACACGGATCAAATGATGAGGAGAAAATTAATATAGCATTTTTATCAACAGAGTTTTGCAATAGAAAATAGAATTGATAAATAATGTTTCTTTAATGCATGCATTTTCCTTAATGAATTATTATAAGCAAATGTCTCGTGAATCCGCCATTATGACGAGATATCTAAATATGGAAAATTCTGTAACTCTATTCACAGAAATGATCAAAAGTTGCAGTGCACCATTGACCAAACATCTAGAATGTCGTCTCTCTAGAAAAGTTCGCTCGATTTAATTGTCTCACCCTCCTCTCCCATTAATTGCAAAAGGAGAACGCGTTATTCTACGGACGTGGATTCAGCCTGCATTAAACTTCTGTGCCATCAGCAGAAGGTTGATAGATAGGAAAAGACCATTGAGTCTAGTATCTGCGCTTTCCATTAAATTCTAGGAAAAGCTTTTGAAGCATGCGATAATTGAATTCGCGGCACATCGGCGTCCCGGAGCTGAAACTTCAGATGACGCAACTTTCGCAAAGTAAATTTAATAGTCAAACAATCAAACGGAATTTTTGGGATGAGTGAAGGAAAACTGATTTGGAAGATGCTTCAGTTTATGCTCGGCATTCAGGTAGAATCCCGCTAAAATTGTTCTGTATTCCTGAAAAAGTAAACAAGCGAAGTTTAGGTTCCAAGCAAACTAATTATAAACAAGGGATAAACTGAAGCGAATAGAAGATACAAAGTTTAACCAAGCTTCGAAATATTAAGTTGTAATTGCATTTCGAGAGAAGAAAAAAAATATTGACAGGTTATAAAACTTTTCAGAAAATGTATATCGATATATAGAATATAATATTTATAGAATGTATATCAGTTTTCTACAGAATGTTTATAAAATGCTTATTGAAGGTAAAATACATTTGTTTGCATCATTAAATAATTGTAATAAGATAGAAAAATGATAAATTTAATTCTGGAAGACATTTATTTCGTTGCCCTTGTTGTACTAAATTATTGTTCAATGAGAACATTAAAAATTTAATTATCAGATTCCCAATCATTTCTAGAAAATCCATTATTTACGCATAAAATAAGCAATTAAAGTATGGATTGAAAGAAATTTCATTATGAAAAATAAAAAAGAAACAACAATGAGTAAAATTTAAGAAAATGTGAAAATATTATACAGTAATTGAATCTTCTGGGAAGATAAAACAATTAATGCAAGGAATAGAATTTTTTAATTTATATATTTTAAAAATATTGACAGTTTTTTTTTTACAATTTAGTAACAGTAATAACTGCTTTTCTGAATATAAAAATTGGGTTGCTTAGTTTGAAATTACAAACACTATTTATTTAGTTTCTTGAATATATTATGTTTTGTATTAGTTGTTGCTTCCAATTTATTATTTCGTGCTCAGTCAATAAATTACAATATTAAACTACTATAGCTCAAAAACTTTCTAGAAATTTGACAGTTTACGAAAACTGAAGTGCGTAAGATTAAACTCTAAGAAAATTGATCATTAATAGGGGATAAAGTGAAACAATTAAAATATATGTAATCTTCAAAATATTTAAATTTCATAAAAAAGATATATTTGCAAGAATTAGTATATTTTAATTACTTTGAACAAAAATAATGGAAGAATATATACAATTTACATATTTTTTAAACAATCCAATTAAGATGGAAAAAATTAAGGTTTTCAGACTGTAATTATGGCCTTTTACTTCATGAGGATTTTGGTGTGTATGTGATAAATAATCTAAATATATTAGTTTTCCTCATAAATGATCAGAAAACAAAATTTAGATGCTATTTAAAATAGCAGATTTAAAGAAAAATTAAGCAACCAAACTTGAAATTCAAAGCAAAATATTTGTAGTCAACAACGAAAGTGAAGCAAATAGAAGACAAAAACTTTCATAGTTTTAAAAATATTATGTAGTATTTTAGTTCATTAATTAGAAGAAATATATTGATTAGAAATAGAAATTTCATTCATTTGATAGAAACTTTATTTAAAAATCAATAACTATATTCTACGGTAAGAATCTGAGATTTCTTACCGTAGAATATAGATAACTAATGTTATTGTATGTAATTTTCAATTTAAAGAGAGATTAAAATTTTAAATTGCAACTGAAAACATTTAAGTTCTGGAAATTATTAGTTTTTGTGATTCCCTTTATATAAAACATAAGAGTTAGCTGTCAGTAAATAGCAGCTAGAGCTTGAAATAAATAATATTATTATTTTTTTAAAAAGTAAAAAACAAAATGTATAGATTTTAAATAAATTAACAATTAAGATGGAAATGAAATTGAATAGATAGATGATACTGAAATTTAAAAAATGTTGAAATGAAACATCATGATAAAAGAAACCGATAAGAATAGGGGAGGGTCATTTTTAATTAATTTATGAAATGTTTTTTTAAAAGTACTCACAGGATATCTAGGTATTTGCTCACATTATTAAACATTTCTGTAAGAAAAAAAATTTATGTTATTATATTTTAACTAAAATATTCACTTTTGGTTTTTGGAGGTATTTGAATTTGTGGTGTTCTAATATATACTTGTCCAGCACAACGGTTAGCTGATGTAGCCATACAATATTCTAAGGCAATTATATTTTTCGAAATACGAAACACAATTCAGATTCGAAGCAACTGAATTACAAAAATGTGTAAACTGGAATCAGTAGGAGATACAAATTTATGTAATTTCAACACATTCAGTTGTAACTAAATTTCTCGAGAAGGTAGAAAACCTAATGGGAAGAAATAGAACTCTTATGTTAATGTATGGAGGAACATTTTAATTTAAATTTATTTAAACATATAAAATTTGTAAGATAAGCATCCATGAAGGAATGAAGTTTAGATTCTAAACTAGAAGCATTATTATCATAAATACGGATCAAATGTTTTTATTTTTTTCCAAATCTTGCTAGTGAAATATATTTTAATTAAAGCAGTCAAATATATCATATGATTTCAAATGTGATTCATTCATTTTATATACCTCTTAAACTGACCAAATAAATTCACTTTTTATTCTTTGCTTTAAATATTTATTTACGAAAATTCTGATACTTTTACAATTTCGTGCAATGTCATTTTTAAACCGATGAAAATATATAAACATTAGTTGAGAAACATTTACTTTTCTGACCGTACATAAAATAATATTTATATAATAATATAATATTCGTATTAATATAATAATGTAATATTACGTAAGCAATATTTTTCAGACCGTACGTAAAATGCTTGCCTGTTATACGTAACTTAGTCCTCAGATAGAGTTAGCCTAGTTTATTAATCATAGCTCTAAATAAGTGTGCTTGGTAAAATTTATGAATAGATATTTTTAGAATCACATATGGATAATTGTAACACTTTTCAAAGAGAAGTATTTATGCTTAACGAGGACCAGTCGTTAGACATTTCTTTAACATGCTATATTCTTCAGGATCGAACACAAACTCTGGTGAAAGACAGTAATAATTTTCATTCTGTATTTTATAACGACATTTATCACAGAGGGTAAATATTGAATTTTCGAATTTCATCTCTTGTGGCACAGGAATATGGACCATTATAAATGAAAAATCCTCCCATTCGTTTCTCAGTGTGATGACAGACTTCATCATAGTTTTCACACATAAAAATATTCATTTTAGTGAGAGGCATTCAATCTTTTACAGGATCAAATATGTACAAGACACAATATAAATTTCTCAAGTCTAGCTTTTTAACTTTAGAAATTCTTATTTTCTCCTATTATTTAACAATTAATAAATTTTGCTGATTAAGCCTAAATAAAGCACAACTATTAGAATGTTGTCATAGGACATTTCACAATTTCTTTTCAGCTCTGTTAGAGGTAACCAGTCTTCACAAGTTCTTTTGAAAACACGATATACTCGAAAATAAGAAGAAAATATTAAAATTATGTTGCGGATATTTTTTGAGTATCCCCTCTACGTCAAAACCCATACGCGTCACAAAATGGAGAGTTTAATAAATTGATTTTATCTTCTCTTAAACAATGGGGAATGAATGATACATTTCTATTCAGTGTTATTTTGTGTTACAATGTGAAAGCAGACTTTTGATTCTTCATTATTTTATATATTTTTATATAAAATGTTAACTTATCTTTTCATATATTCATCAATAGTTTTTTTACATTATCTTTACGAATGCTATAAAATAAAATAGAACTTTTATTCAGAGTAAATGTTTTACACCATTTTTCCATATCAATTTAAATAAATTACTATTCTATTATTCACTAAGTTTCTTATGCAAAATTTCATGAATACAATCTGTGTTTTTATTTTTTAACTCTCTCTGCAACTTACCATACCAGAAAAATAAAAGTTTGAAATAATTTAAGGTTTCCATACAAATTTTAATTGAATTTGTCACATTTTTAATAATTCTTTTTCAAAAGGGTAGTTATTTTTTACAGATTTATAAAAAAAACAATAGAAATGTTTTAAAACATTTATTGCTAAAAACAGTGTAGTCATAGCAACGGAACTGTGTATATTCTTCAATTCAAACGATTGAATTCCAATGTAAAAATTAATTTGCAAATCATTATTTTTATCAAAATCACGTTCTTTATGCTTCAGATATTTTATCACTAATTGGAATTTCGGAAAATATGGAATGACTTGTATAAGAAACATTTTATTAAGTTTTATTTAAATAAACGTATTTTATAATGCTTTCTTTTTGAAGTTTTTTCTTGTTTTCTTAAAAATATGCTTAAATACAGATAGTATATTTACTGATTATATTATTATCCATCAACAAACATTTTAATAGTGATCAAAATATGTTTTCAATGTACAATGGACTACTCGTTTGCTAATATAATGCATTTTAATATGCTTATAATTATTTTTATAATTTTAATACTGAACGGAAAATTAATTATAATTTATTAGAAGATTAAACTATCTATGAACGTATTAAGTAAGCATACTCATTTCAATATGTATATAATAAAATCACATATTGTATTTAAAATGTATTAAAATATGCTTCCTTCAAATACAATTGATTATACATATTTTAACGCATTCAAATAAAAACTTAGAAATATTACTAATATTTTCACATTTCATAATTTTGCAGTTAAGTTATAGAATTAACTGTTAAATTATTAAAGGAAAAAAGTTTGTAAGTTGTAACAATAACTTCATTTGAATTCAAAGTTGGGATTAAAACTATTAATTTGTCATTAATTTACGGGCCAAAAAGTATGCAAAAGAAAGTAGACAAAATATTCAAATGAATTACACGATCAAGTTCTTTTAAGAAAGAAAATTTTTTTCATTGTAGAGAAATTAAAATTTACTACAGCTGAACATTTTAATTCACAAATTATTATTTTTTATAAATATTATTTGTAATACAATAAAAAATAAACAATATTATTTCATTGTATTCGTTAAAGTATCACAAATTGCTAAAATTGAAAACAATTAGTAAGTTATTTGTTCTGAAATAAAGATTAAGGAAATAAAATTAAATAAATTCTAATTACTCGGATCTTGCAGTATTGATACAGATATCTGATTAAATAAACTAATTAGGATCGCACAGATGGATGATAAGGATTTTAAATTTAAGTAAATATAAACTTTTAGGCAAGCAGCTTTGCCATCTGATGGTCCTCATAAATTACAATTTCAATTAAGGACTCAACTGTACATTGATTAAATTAAAACAGTCGTTAGCGAAGTTTAATTAAGGAACAAGAAATTGCTCAGTCAAGTTTAAAATATATGAAATGTCTCTATAACTATACTTTAGTGATATATGTGATATTTAAATACGCTTAAAACAGAAATAATATTAAACTGTACTCCGCAAATTTTACATAATAGAAATAAGATCAAATAAATGGTCTCATTTAATAAGTTAAAATAAAATTTTAAATTTCTGTTGATATCTTAAGTAAAATTTTAAATAATTACAAATTGTATTTTCTAGAGATTCATGCAAGCTTATTGGAAAAAAAAATTGAAAACGCAATATACATTTCACTTATACCTCTACTTGTGATTATTTTGTATATATTAAAATAAAATTCCTCAAAATGTAAATGCAAATAATTTTTTGGCATAAAATAAATTTTGTATTAAAATTATAATATATGTATTGTAATGTAAACTTAGGATGTTTATTTTTAATACCCCAGTGTATTATTTATTCGTATTATGTACTGAATTTATCTGGAGGCTAAGAAATGAATTAGAGTGTTGTATTATAATTTAAATTAGATGATTATTTTTTAAAATTATTCTTATTTTTACAGTGCACTGTTTTTTTTTCTAAATCAATGCATTGTGCTCAAATGCATAAAAATTACTTGCCATAAGTTTAAAACCATGTATAAATTTTTATCCCACTTACTAATAGAGTCTTAAGATTGTTTCATTTATATATATTAAGAATAATTTTGTAAAAAGTAAAATTACACACAATAAAAATTTGCATTGTCTTAAAATAAAATAAGCATTAAAATCATTAAAAACTTATTATATTTTAAGTAATATTATCATGCGTAATACTTATGCAAATTTTTATCTGCACTATACATGTTATTATTATTAAAGTAAAAAATTGTTGGTGTTCAAAAAATCACGAACAAATTTTTAGTTTGGAATGTGAAAAAAGAATTTAAAAGCGTTATATAATAAGATAATAGTTCTTACCGAAAATCCATTTTGAGGGTTGAATTTATCATATTAGTAGTACTCAAATGTTTTCTTGAATGACACTTTAATCATGCATTTCATACATTCTTATTTAACCTCATTCGCAGTTTCAAAATAATGATAAGGTTTAATATTTACAACCGCGATATATAAAAAATCAACGTAAAAAATATACTATTTAGTACTAAAATACAGCTGCCCCTTAAACACTTTTTGTGAAAAGAAAGTAGATTAGTTGTGCATCTTATTAAGAAATTTAAATGTCATTTTAAACTTGTTTCTATTAATGAAATGTAAATGAATATATCGAATTTGATGTTGGGCATTATGATCAATGTTTATATTCTGCATTACAATTCTATTTAATTGCATTTTGTGTGATTTCACGTACGAGAAATTTTATTAATTGTTTTTGTCAAAAATATCAAACACATTTATAAATTCATATAAATTTATAAATAACAGCAAAAAAACTGTACTTTTCGTGAAAATAGTACTAATTTCATAAACTCAATTTAAGTGCCTCTTAGAAGTTTTGCGATAAAAAAGATAAACTATTTTGAATGCTTGAGATATAATCTATAATATATCAATAATATTAAAACAAAACCAAATTTCCTAATAACATTTCTGGATTCAATAAACATCAAGCAAGAAATGTAACAGAAAAATCCAATAAAATGATATTTTAAACTGTTCTTAGATAATATGTATGCATTATATATATATATATATATATATATATATATATATATATAATGCATACATATTATAATTTTAAGTAAAAGAATCATATTACCATAAAAGAGAAATTGAATTGTCAATACTTTTAAAAATTGTAGAATCAAATAACACCTTTTAATTTTATATTGTAAGTTATACAAATATAAAGATAATTTTCACATTTTGTTTTTTTCTGTTTTAATTTGATAAACAGTCTTTGATTTGCTTATATTCCTGAAAAGTAATTAAAATGTACAACTTTTTATTAAATAATATCTGGACGCTGCATTAAGAATGATATTTTAATAGTAAAAGCAATATAAAAAATGTAATTTTTTGAATAAATATATTAAAAAAAACTGACTTTTCTTCACAAAGTGCTCTTTATAAAAGAACTAGTAATGCATACATTAATTCAGCAATAACTTCAACATCATTCATAAATCAATAATTTAAAAAAAAAACAGAGACTCTTTTTTTGAAAAATTCACCGAGGAAAACTTCAATTAACGCGACGAAGTAAAAATCGCATGTAAGTTTCAAGACATGGTAACAAAAACTCCGATTCGTATATAAGTACCATCTTAATTGATTCTTGTGGGGGGGATGAATCACATAAAGAGTTTCAAAGCGTCTTCCCAGTAATGGAGCACAGACAATTGTAACGAAAAATGTTCGTATTGTATTTCGCTTTAATGATGTATCTTCACACATCTGACATTTGGATGGATGTTGAAGAAAAAAAGGAAAGTTGCTTAAGTACAAATAGCATTTTTTTGTCATTGATTATTTTTTTCTTTTTTCTCGTTGGCCCTGCTTCAAGATAGAGGGATTCAAAGCCTAAGTTGCAGACACAAGATGTTTTACTTTCCCAAGAATTTTTGATATCTGCTCTAAGACCAATGTTCCGGTTTATTTCTTTTTTTTTCACACTGCATCACCTGGATTTTTCAGTTTACTTATCTGTATCCAAACTGGTTTCCTTATAATTTTTTTTTTAATTTGTTGCTTTTGAATATTTGATGATTGAATGTGCATGACGTACATGAATAAATTAGAGAAATATGTTGTAATATTCTTCAAATCATTTAAATAATTTTACAATTTAAACTCTCCCTCAACCTCTTTCTCATTTTCATTTTTTAATTCGGGAAGAAGTTTTCATTTCCTAGTTACAATTGTTGTTTGATTTTTATAAGCAATATTGTGTTTAGTTTAGTATATTAAACACTATTTTTAATAATGCAGTGTAATCAATTAAATTTAATTATTGATTTTAGTCACTACTAAACTACGTACTTTTTAATGGAGAGAACATTGCTATTTTATTGACAAAAAATATATCTTAAGAATATTTAACTTGATACATTTTAATAATGAAAAGGGGTTTAGAATTTTTTAAGGAATGAATAAAATCTTAACTGCAAACACGTTATTTAATAAGACAGTGTTATAATAATGAAAAGAATAACATATATTAATATATATATATATATATACATATATATATACATATATATATATATATATATATATATATATATATATATATATATATATATATATATATATATATATATATATATATATATATATATATATATATATATATATATATATATATATATATATATATATATATATATATATATATATATATATATATATATATATATATATATATATATATATATATATATATATATATTATATATATATATATATATATTTATTTATATATATATATATATATATATATATATATATATATATATATATATATATATATATATATATATATATATATATATATATATATATATATATATATATATACACTGCTGAACTATTGCTAAGGACGAATCAATAATTACAATGTAGCATAACATTATTCGAGACATGAGGCCTAGTAGGATAAAATATAGTTGCCACACTGTTCAGACATTAGAATAAAGAATATTTATTGTTCTGTAAAGTAAAAAAGCCGTGAAACATCTGAAAGAAAAAAATGTTCATTTGATGATGCATACGGAAAAATAGAACAATGCGTCTAAAACTCAGCAGGCACCATGAAGAAAGGTATCAGTACGAAATATGTCCACCGTGGAATGTGATGCAACATTCCACACGTCGAATCATACTTTGCACAGTATTATCCAGCAGCTGTTGATGCAATTTATCCCATTCCTCTGTGAGTGCACGGATGAGGGTGTTCTTGTCTGTCGGAGGATAGTTTCGACCAGCAACTTGCCTCCCTAAAGCGTCCCACACGTTTTGAACAGGGTTTAGATCTGGAGAACGTGATGGCCATACGAGGCGTTGAATACCCTCCCTGAATAGAAAATTATGAACATCAAGTGTTCAATGACATGTTGCGATGTCGTCCATAAAAACAAATTTATCACCGACAACACCACGGAAGAGACGAACATGTGGAAGTAGAACTTCATTAATGTATCGTTGACCCGTCATAGTCCCATTCGCAACCACATTTAGGGGCGTGCAGCCATTGATCATGATGCTTTCCCATACCATGACACTGCACGTCGGATATCTGACCCATTTCTGGATATTTTGTGGATGATAAGCAGTGCCACTCTCGCGCCAGATCAGTTGGCGTCTACAATCCAATGACAGACTAAACCTACTCCATCTGAGAATAGTACGCATGCCCAGTCCAGTTTAGTCCAATTACGATGCTGACGACACCATTGCAAACGGGCGGAACGGCGCTGCCTGGTTAATGGGACACACACAACAGGTCTGCAGGAGTATAGTCCTCCTCTTCTCAAATGTCTGGCAACAGTTTTTCGGGAGATCTGCTTCCCTGAGGCAGGAAGGAACTGATTTGACACCTGCTGAGCTGTGGTGCGCCTGTTTCTTTATGCTGATAGGACGACTTAACTGTTTTCTGCATTTGTCGTACTTCTAACACGATCCCCCCATGCCGCCTACTACATATTCCAGTAGTTTTAAATGACTTACACAGCCTTGAAACAAAGTTGTGAGCGATTAATTTGGCAACGTGTTAAATCATCTAAGTGATGTCGGGAAGACATCACTTAGGAGACAAAAATTTCATGCTCTTCCGTTAAATCTTCCGTGTAAAACTTTGACTAGAAACAACAACTATCCACACGCGTCATAACCTTTAAAACTTTTATGAACGTTACCACGTGATGAACAGACGTGAAAAATAATTCATACGCATACTTCTTCTTACTATATCCCACACTTATTTTAATTTTCCACATTTTGCTTCCTCTTATTTTGTGGTTGCTATGGATGATAGTGTTATCCGTCCTTAGCAATTGTCCAGGAGTGTATATATATGTTAAAACCAATCTCGCTGTACCTTGGATAGGTTAATTTATGTCTGTAGGGTGTGTGTTTCGCTTAATCAGAGCAATATGATGTCGAAAGTATGACTTAGCTCTTTAAATTTTCTTATAGATTGCACCACCAGAGGAACAACTGCCTCAATAATGACATTGATCTGAAAAGAGTAGAAATTTTCTCTAGACCAATGAACCCTTGGTAAGTGTACTTTCAGGACTTTCTATTTCACAGATTTTATTAGCACGTGTATATATATATATATATATTATGGGCTGTTATCCAGTTATTTTATTTCCCAAATTTCATCATTCTCACAGATTGAACAAGCTTTTCTTCTCCAAGTCAAATAAAAAATAATAATGACGATCTTCGTAAAAGGATTTGTAGTAACTGTTATTCAGAATTTTCTTTCCAGAACTTCTATTCATAAGGACTCTCTAGCTCTCTGATGTGTTATGAATAAACATTACTTTTCATTTCCATTCTTAATTACCACTAATTTACGGGAATAGAGAGTATATGTGTGTGTGCATTTGTATATTATAATAATGTGTGCATTTGTATAATATTTCAATTCATTACATAAATATTAAGCAAAAATTATATTTTTAAAGGTGATGATGAAATATATTTAGTAAAAAATATTTTTTCTCAAAGTTAATATCTTTGCATAGAAGCATAACCCATTCTATTTAAAATGTGCACAAAATGTTACGTAATTTGAATCATTCATTTGATAGTTTTGAGAATAATCATTTTATAATCATTATTGCTTATTAGATTAATGATGCTTCTTTTAATACTCCTTTTCCATTAAAATCAGTTAAAAAGTATATTATTTGTAAAGTAAATAAAACATAGAGTTATATAACATTTTTGAAATAAATAGCCAATGATTTAAAAATAATTTATAAATTACATATCTAATACACTGTATATTTAATGTCAAATATCCCAAGTTATGTGGAATAAGATGTAGGCGATACAAGAATTCAAAATTATTCTTAAGGCTAAGCAATCGTATATAAATTTTATGAATATAAAATCATGAAAATAAGCTTTACTTACGATGACTTAACAAAGCTGTAGTAAAATTTTATAAAATTTGTGTATTCATTTACTTTCTTTCCAAGTTTACCTTAAAATAATATTTTACATTCGAGTAATAATACTTGGTAAGAATTCTTTCCTCATATTACATCAGAAATTTTGAACCCTTCATTTCATTTTTGGTTTAACTTGTTTGTTATCCAATCATTTCCACTGACAAGTCCTCCCTCCTGTCAACCAATCAATGTCATTTAAATAAGATAATCGACTATTATTCCATGTCAAAATAAAATTAACAATGTATCTTGGTGGACGGTAAAAAAGACATACATTTTATTTACACATTTTTTCTCTTTCTGCAATAAAAAGACAAAAAAAAAGTTAATGACAACTTAAATGGTTTTAGAATACATGAATGAAAATTGTGAAGTGTGATTTCAAGGAAATATCCATTAAAAAACACTCCCCTGCACGCTAAATGGACACTTGACCTTCATCACGGTTGCAGTTTTGATATTTTGCAATACGTTTAGAAACCTGTTGTAAGATAAAACTGCCTTATCTGCGTTGAAGTTTTTATCATTTAAAAAATATCGTGTTGATTTTGGGGGAAAAAGGAAAACATTTTTATATACATTTGGTTGCAATTATTAACTGTAGAAGTATTAACTGTTAATTGATTTGAGTTTGTTATGTCTAGTTCAAAGACCGTTTTCCAGTGATTCAAATATTTTTGTTTTTTATGATGATTCTATTCATTTAAAAATTTTACAAAAATGAAAATTACATAAATTTCTTTGCTTTATATTTTTACCATATATATTAACATATTTCCTCTTTAACTATCAAATGTTTTTTATCCTATTTTATTTTAAGCCTAGGATATTGAGAATTTTGCCCAAATACCTTAATAAATGTTTAATTAAAAACTATATTTTTTTCATATTTATTATAATATTTAAAAGAATTTATACCTTAATGCAAACGCACTTGTCAAGCAAATTATGATTGAACAAAATTTTAGCTTGGCCATTATTTGATAGATTAATTGGGTTTTGAATATTCTAATTACATTATCGTATTTACAATTCATTTTCATAGGCATATAGATTGTGATTAACTTATGATATCAACTCAATCTTATTAAAATACATATTAAAACGTTATTTTACTTGAATATTAAAATTATAAAAGTTGTACTATTTTGTTTCCTCATAAATTAAATTATAGAAAGAAGTTATATTTCTGAATTTTATGGCTCGTTTTCCAGGGATTATCTCCTGTAGCTTGAGGACGAGTAGTAGAATCTGTATAAATATTTTTAAAAAGCACGAAGAATATCACATTCAACTAATATTTACGAAGGATTTTAAATTACTAGGTTTAATTAAGGATGAAAGAAAATTAAACATTTAATTAAGAGAAAATATAAGACATTAGAAGAAAATATAAAAGCAATTTCTTTTAAAACTAAAAATTTGTTTACAAAATCGCTTTACTTTTGCTTTATAAAATGAACTATGAAGTAATTAAGGTGCTAAATGAATTACATCTTCTTCTTGAATGCAATATTTTGCAACTTGCAATATGGATCACCTATATTTGTATTGAAGGTTGAAGTAAAATACAGATGATTGTAATGAAGAGGGGAGAGATAATCTAAAAATATGTGATAATAGATCAATTAAATAGACAGAGAATTTGTTTTTCATATATTGTTATTATGGGAGATTAAAGGATTTATCTTTTCCTTCGAGTCTCGTATAAAGAATTTTCGTCTTGTAAAATCCTTCATTGAAAAATCAAGTTTTTAGATTTTTAAAATAATATTAGTTATACCATACGTAATTCTGAGTTCACTTTACGTTGATTCATAAAATTTTCAATAATAAAAGTTGTTTGATTATAATCAATTAGAGATTAATATATATTTGTTTTTACTAATTAAATAAATTCATATTTTGATAGTGCTTAGTGGACTATCAATTAAAGGAGACGTTCCCGCTTAAATTGTCTTCTGACAGGATTTTTCATAGATTGTGGGACACATTCCTATATCTCAAGGAGGATAATGGGAAAACTCCCAAACACCCTCCTCAAGAAACATGTATGCAAAAAGCAGAAAATCAAGATGCATCGCCTGTTTTTAAACAGTGGCTTGATTTGAACCCCTGGCCTTTTGTTTTTAAAAGCCGTGTCCTTCCTTTAGAGGACTGTAAGTCAGTAAAAAAATTCATATAGTATCATTAATGAAAGCTTGCATTTTTTAATGTTTATTAGAATATTTTCTCTCACAATATTTCATTGGAATATTGTAATCTCGGGTATCATATTACAATTTATAATCATTTTAAACCTCAATAATAAGTAAACTTGTAATTATGAAACGTAACATAACTTTTATAATTAATTTTTTATCATCATTAATAAGTAACTAATTTTTAAAAAAATAAATTCCTAACTTATAACTTAACTTTTTTCAATTAATCACTGAAAATTAATATGCATTTGATCAGAAGTATTTGTAAAAATTGGTGAATAAGTCATGCTTAGCGAAATTTATGTAAAAGAATTTTCATTTCTCAAACAGCAATATCATAGTAAGCTGAAAATATTTTGATAAAAATATTTCCTTAAAAAAACAATGTACATTTAGGAGCAAAATATGAAATTGTTCACAATTTTTTTACTCATGAAGTTACATAATTAAAAATAATATAAGAATAATGTGAATAATATTTGGAAAATTATTTATACATAAGATATTTTTCTAATATTACTATATTTTATCATACTTTTATAATATTATACATTTTAATATTTTAACCCTTTTACGTATATCAACCTTTATTTTTATCGCAATTATCAGCAGTTATTTGTGTTTGATTGTCAGAAATTTTTACTTCATATGCATGTTATTGTAGAGGATATATCTTTAATACGCTTATATGTATTATATAATTACATATTTCATTATATAATAATCCAAAGTTAAAATATTTTTAATATTTTCACTTTAATAATAAAATAACATTTTAAATATTTTCATTTCATATTTTTATGCAACTCATATATTGTTCACAACAAAGAGAAACACACCCACACACTCCCACATACGATCCTGTTTCAGGACAAACTTCAAGCTGATTTTTAGTTCCCTAACTTTCCGTTCAGCAAATTGTGTGTGTTCGCACGATTCTGTTTTACAAACTCTGCTTATTCAGCAAGGTTTTCGATTTTAGTAGTAATACTAAGCCAAATTTAAACTACAGAATTCATATGCAACAAATTATCTTAACCAGACACCATTACTTAAAGCATAAAATTCTAATTAATTAATTTAACAAAATGTAAATAATTTTCGAATTAAATATAATCACTATTGCTTAAAAATGTAAAAACAAAACGGGAAAAAAAGCCAGTCACACTCTTTTCCTTTAATGGAAATTATCTATCACACACCGAGGCAGGTAAGTTCAATTTCAATTTAAAAAATGCCATTTTAAACGTCAAAGTGAAGTACTGTAAATTTTACTAGTTTAATCATCTCGAATCAAGCAAAGAAATGCAAAACAAAACACCGGATATAGAGGATGCTTTCCCTGCAATACTCGAACAAACAAAAGTAAGCAAATAAATAAAAATAACACCTTCGCAAAATTAATCTGTAATTAGCCTCGCTACGAATCCAAATTTATTCTCAGTTGTATCGTAATGCGAAGAGAAAAAAATTTACATGGAAAATCAATTTACTTCAGGTTAGCCTTTGAAAAAGGCAGAAAATGAAATCAGCCGTGAAGTTATATTTACGGCGCGCTAGGGAAAAATAAAGGGCCAGGCTTTAGTCTTCATTTCCTTTAACCCTCCAGTGGCAGGAAATGGCGGACCGTAAAAATAAATTTCTTTCTCTTATTTGTTTATTAGTTCGTTTCTGATAAGCAATTTTAGCGCTTTTAATGATTTGTTGTGCCTTGCAAAGCGGGCCTATGCAGGCCAATAAAATAGAAAACCAAGAACAAAGTTACAGTGAAGCAATTCCGAGATAATAATAAATTCGTATGAATAATTGAAGAAGGTTATCGCATTTGACATTGTTTATCCTACAAAGACATGATATATTTTCAACGATTCATCTTATTCCTCTAAATAGAGTGACAAATTCGGAATATTCATTAGTTGAACATTTTATTTAAAATGAATTGTCGTCGAAAAAGTCCCTTAGGAATTGAAACAGGTATTTAACATTTCGAGAGAGTGATATTAGAGATTACAGTTATTGCCTCTTTCCTGCCGTATATTGTTTTCATCTTAAATAATTACTGTCACTCTTTGGCTAAATTGAAACATTGCTTCGGATTATAATAAATGAAAATTCAACAACGCAGTTAATGTTTAATTGTATTTAAAGAAAATTATAGTTAAGAAGACACCATTTCCCACAAATATATTTTTACAAGTTCTTAAAATTAATAGATGCTGAATAAATATAGGCATGATTAAAAATTTAAAGACATATAATATCAAATATATTTTAAAAATTCTTGCTCATATATATATATATATATACATTAATATTTGATATTAGATATAACATATAAAGATTTGAAATATAATTGACAGAAATTAAATATAATTATTAGGCTATTAAGTTAGCTAAAATAAATATTAAGCTTATTAATTAATGATCAATTTGTAAAATTTGACAAATTGATATTTGTCAATATTAATCAAAGACAAATTGATATTTGTCAATATCAATCTGTCTTTCAGAAATAGTATTCCTTTTGTAACTGTTTCATTTTCCTTTACTTTAGTTATGTTTACTTTTACTTTAGCTGTTTAAAATTTAAACAGCTGATACTTCCAATAAAGTTATAGGAGCATCAATTAGGCCATTTACTTGACAACTTTATACAGTTATTTTGAAAAAAATATTTGAAAAATTATTTTTTTTTTTTTAAAAAAAAAGAAACTGATATGTTTGTTTATATTGTGGGAAATTTGTTTGATAAATATTGATTAGTGGACAATTGCGTTTTACTGCCAAGTTTCCTACAATTATAATGATGCAGTTAATTTTTATCATAAATAAATAATACCTTATATATATATATATATATATATATATATATATATATATATATATATATATATATATATATATATATACACATATTTTTGCATATTTGCTATGTTTGACAATTAGTATCTTTTTCTGATATTAAATTTATTGTAGGGGAATTTTACATTTATAATTGCCTGATTCAATTTAGCCAAGAGTGCTTGAGATATTTTGGACATTAATTATCTATCTATCTATCTATCTATCTATCTATCTATCTATCTATCTATCTATATATATATATATATATATATATATATATATATATATATATATATATAACTAAGGACAATAGTTTAAATAAAGACAGAAATGTATCATAAAATATGTATTATATTAATTACGAAAATTCATTGTTCTCAAAATGCATTTTTAGGGTTGGGAATCTTTGTGAAATTAGTAGAAGAAAGGGGTTTAATATTCTACACAAAAAAAAGCCCGTAACTTTTTAATAACCTTTGGAATGTTTCTATCATAAAGTCTACCGCTTCTAAGTTTGCCTAGTACCACCAGAATATGGCCTATTATAAAGAGTCAACCTATCATGATGCTGAGTATGTAATGTTAGATATATTACTTGATAGAAAACAGAGAAAGCATAAAAACATTTATTTTTTGGGCTTCTTCCCTGGCTTGGCTTAGAGATTGAATGCCATCAAGCAGTTAGCAACAGTATAAATCTTACTCGAAAGCCCTTTTAATTATAGCCGAATATTTCAAATTGTTTATTTCTCTGTCGGAATTGCTTGCCACGGCTGCAGTAGTAATAAAGTTTTACTCAGCTTTTACGAGGGCTTCCAAGGTTCACATCACCAAAGAATGCTTCTTTTTATTTTAAGTTTCACCAACTTTGGGGAAAAAAGTAATGGAAATATTTTATTCTCCTCGTATAAAGTATTTCATTTTTATCAAAATATTTGTATTCAAAGAAAAATGATTTCAATTTTTATTTTTAAAGAAATGATTGCTTTTTTGAAGATTTTTATGTACTTTTAAAACTGATTCAAAGATGATCTATAACTTTGAATTTTATATTGTAAGCTTATGAGTACGGATTAAGAAATTACAAAATATCAATGTAACTTCTGTCTTATTCTGGATCCTAAGAATCAATAATTTTAAAATTTTAGACTTAAAAAGCTCATGACTAAGAAATAATTTTCTTTAAATTTCCATAACTATGAAGAAATGAATGAAATATTTTATTTGAATACAAAAATCTTTATTTCAAAATTTACTTAAAGTTTATCATTGATGTAAAAAATATTTTTTTTTTCATTTCTGCTATTTCCAAAACAAATACAAATTAAATAATTTTTAAAATTGTAAGCTATATGTAGATTGTTTTCCTCAAATATATGTTGCACTTTACTTGGCGCAAATCGGGGTAATACCCCGATATTGATTACTAACTAATGTTCCATGATTTTGCTGTAATTACTGTCAGGGCAAATTCAAATGCCTTATCGAACGTTTCATATGCAATTACAATTGCTAATATTTTCCACATTATATTTGGATTAAATGTAAGAATGTGAATGGCAATTTTAGTTTTAGCTAATTAATGTGTTTCTGAAATTACTATGAAGTGATTATATAAATTTAATCAAAATATTTTAAGCGTCGTTGTGCAAACATAATGCCTTTTGGTGAAAGTATAAATAATTTTTATACATAACTTTAAAATTTTAATTAAATTTAACATTTGAAATCTTTAAATAAGTATTTTGATATAATATTCATTTATCAAGGATTCTCTTACTATTTTACACTAGTGAGTACATATTTTGAGGATTTAATGCTTAAAATTTCTCAACAATTTCCTAAGAATTTGTTATTGCCTTTAAAAGGAAACTTGAATTCACCAGTAATGCTTAAAACCAAAATTATTTGCATGCAATTACGCTCTTATAACTCACGGATATTTTTAGCAATTAATATTAATAATATTTTAATTTCAAATGTTTCTTGCTCTGTTACACTGAAGTGAGATTACACATAGAAAGTTTTAGCAAAGATAACCATTCAATTCCTGCAGATTCTACAGTCTATATTGTCAATTAAAACACAATACCAACCATGAATAAAATCCACTGCAATTTTTCTGCATATTCTTAATGAACATTTTTATGACTCGCTTTTTAGAACTTATTTAATGGCTATTTCCAAATGATTTCTTAATAGTCTCAGTTGTACCTCAATCAGCATAAATTTAATTTTTATTAAATTTATAATCCGTTTTCAATTGCGTGAAATTACACACTTGTATCACTTCACCATTTATTTTTAACACTCTTTTCTAACATAACATTCATTTATCAAATATTTTCTTACGATATTACACTTGCGTGAAATATAATTTGAAGCAATTGCCCTACCAATCTCGAAGCGATTTCTTAAAAATATGCTGCTACAATCATTAACATGAATTCATTCTGTATTAAAATCAAAATCCACTGCTATTTACATGCAGTTACATTCACAAATATCAAAACTGTTTTGTCTCATATTAGTTAGCTGCAATCAGATGCCTGCTAATGATCGTTTTTCCAGACAATTTTCGCTAGAATTTACCACTGAGAATTCTTATCACAGTACCAGGGGAGTAAAATAATAATTATATTATATATCAAAAATAGGAGATAGCTATTTCAGAAACCTCATCTAAAACCTTAAAGCGATATTTTCACTATTCTATTTCACGGTATAATACCTTTATAACTCTCAAAACCCCCAAGGTTCGGTTTCAAAGACATTTTCAAGGAAGATGGGTTATGAAAAGGAGCCCAAAAGGCATTTTTAACGAGAAATATTAAAGGGAAATGCAATTTTCAGTCAAAACCCATTTAAATGCTACAAAACGAAAAGTGTTAAAGTGAATTCTTAAGGGACTTTTCAGTGGGTCTTTGAAGATTATAGACCTTTTAGAAGTAATGAGAGGAACTGTGAAAACAGTGTTATGACCTCCGAGAAAGCAGTAAAATGTTCTTTGCTTCCAAAAGAACCAGTTCATAGCATTTGAATTAGCTTAATGAGGAGAGGAAAGTATAAATTCTAAAGGAATTAAGTATTTTATAAGGATATTCAGAACTTCACTAAGAAGAAATGAAGCGTTGAATGACTGGGATGTATTAAATGGAAATATATTTATTTTCTTATTTCAAAGAGCTGTGTAAAGGAATTTCAGGTAAAAAAAAACTTTCAATACCAAATCGAAAGATGTTAATTATTTTATGAATTTATGGAAATAATTTTTTAATCTGTTTTTTTTACACGAAACGAGCATTGCATTAGTAGAATGTGATAGCAGCTATTCAGATAACAATTAATCTATAAGTCACTGCTAAAGCAACAATAAGTTAAAGAAAGAATTTATTTATAATATTGTTATTTAGTTGTTACTAAAAAGTAGCACAGTTGCTTTTAGAATTTATAAAAACAAGTACCTTTAATTGGATCTATATACTGTCATTTAATTGAGCTACATAATAACATACCGATTTATATAAATTGTTATTATTCTTGCAAACTTTTAATCCCATTTTTCTAAATCAAGTCATTTGTTAGACGTATATTCTTGCCCTCATCCATAATCATAAACATTTCTTTTAAGTTACTTTATTATATCACAGTTATGTTACTAGAAAATAAATATTAGATACTAAATGAAAAATATGTCATTTAATAGTTATAAAACTTATTTGGTCTAAGAATTAAGGAGAACGAGCAGATACATAGATTATGCAATTTTTAATGATTTCAAAATGTTTATATATTTCTGCTAAAATTGGGATCATACTGGTACTTGAATAGTTACAGCTTGTTTTCTGTTTATCAATTCACAGTTTCGATTCCCACTTTAGTCATTGAGGTTATTATGGTTTTTCTATTCATTTAAATCTGTACGTTCAAAACTAAATTAGATCAGTCTTCAAAAATCAAACTTTTAACCAAATAATTATCCCTTTGCCCTAGGGTTTAAAAGTTTGAGGATTCTAAACCAATATTGGACTTTGATATCTGTGGTGATTAATAATTCCTTTATACTGTGGGTTCTGGTATAGTTAGCCTCCATGAGCAAAATGTGACCACAGAGTGTCAAACAAAACAGTGTTTAAAACAGTTGTATAATAATAAATAAAGTAAAGAGAAAATTTTTAACCATTTACTTTGACGATATCTTTTGGAAAGCCATAAGAATAAAAATATATGTTCGTTTTTGAAATCCTGCGAGGTAGAAAACTTTAATAAATTACAGTTTTGATGACAGTTATAGTCTTAATGAACTAATAATCCGGTATTTAATAGGAATACTTTATACGTTATATATGCACTGCTGGGATTAACAGACTGAAGAAGTTTACATGAGTTTAAAATCATTAATAAATAATAAGGGAATCAGTTAAACTGGAATATTACCTGATATTTGCCTTACTTTGTTTCGCCAGATATACATGTATATAAATAACTAATCAAAAATTGTTTAATATTTGAAACAAATACTTATAAAAGAGATATTCTTTTAGCATTTGCTTCAAATATTTAACAATTTTCGATTATTTACATCTTTGTTAATTCTATTTAAGCTGAATATCCAATTGCATATTTTTTATTTACTTACTTTACATTCTGTTTATGATATTTTTATAGTGATATATATATATATATATATATATATATATATATATATATATGTGTGTCTGTGTGTGTGTGTGTGTGTGTATGTGTGTGTGTCGTGTGTGTGTGTGTATGTGTGTGTGTGTGGTGTGTGTGTGTATGTGTGTGTGTGTGGTGTGTGTGTGTGTGTATGTGTGTGTGTGGTGTGTGTGTGTATGTATGTGTGTGTGTATGTGTGTGTGTGGTGTGTGTGTGTGTAATGGTGTAATGTTGCAATGTCGTAAACCTTACAAAAGTGATAGTTTGGAAGCCCATTGTTAGGACCATGCCCTTTAAATTATGGGGGGGGGGAGCTCAGTTAACCTTTACTTCAAAGTTGAAGAATATGAATTAAATGTGCCTTTACACTTTGACATTTACAGTCTTCCAGGTTTCTTCTCTTGTAACACATGAATATGAATTACTATCATCGGAAGGTCAATCCAGGTAGCTGTATGTGACGATACTTTTGCAATGTTATTGCTGTGTGCCTATCAACTATCAGCTACACTACGAAGTGATTCTATAAATATTTAAATTAAAGAACACATTTTTAAGTATACAGTTACAAGCACTGTTAATGAATTTAAATAATAATAAATGAATTCACCATGGGAAATAAAAATTTTCAATTCTTATTGAAAACAAAGTATTAGTAATTTTTCTTTCAATTTGGCATTGCTTTGAAATGTTCGCAACCAATACCCAGATAACTATAAATTAGTCAACTAAGTAAACCTAAATACTATTTTAATTGAGAATAAAATATTAAAAAGTAAAAAACGTTTTTATCTAAAAATAATTGTTTATTATTTTTTTAACCATCAAATTGTGAGTTTTTCAATCACTGAAAAATAAGGAAATATATATTTAGGATATAGCAAAATTCCACACAAGTGAATCCTAAATGAATGTTATTTTAAATTGATAAAATAATATCTAAATAATGAAGACGTAAAAGTGAAGTGGTAAAAAAAAAAAAAGCTTAATGTTGCTCGCGCGCGTTTCCTTCTCATTTTTCATCATCAGATTAAGGATCTTCATAATATTGAAAAAGAGCAGAAAAGAAAATCAAAAGATAGAAGAAGCAAAAGAATGTCAAATTATATATTAATCATTCACGATAGCTGCAATGAAGTATCATCTTCTTCAAGCAAGAAAAAAGAATCAATTTACATATTAGATTACTTAAATACTTCAGTATCAGTTTGTGATAAATTTTCTTTTTTTTGCAATATGTATCGAGCATTTATATCAAATTTTAAAGATGTGTTGCTCGATTAAATATTGTTATACAATATACAAGAAATCCCCTTTCTTTATTTTTAATATTAACGAAAATTGATTTCAGTGGAAAATACATTGACAAGTATAAATATGCACAGCACCTTTTATAGGAATTAATAATTAATGTTTAGTAAACAGAATGTACATGTGAAGACCTACCCCTTGTCACAAATCACTTTAAATTTAGAATTTTGGGCTTAAAATCTCTATTCTATGTAGGCAGTGGGCAACCGTAAGCATGATACAAAACAAAAATGTTGTTATAATATGTTAAAATTATTATCTTTTTAAAACAAACATAAAATGATCGGATCTAATATCTAATCTTGCTGTTATTTTGTGCCAGCCAGGTTGGTGGTATGGGGTATGCTGCTCCACTTCTGTAACTGAACCGTAATGTGGTGTGAAATCCGACTTCCTCAGTATACACTTACCATACGAACCAGTTTATTGGTTAGGCAACCATTCACAATTCATTCATACAAGGAAAAGAGAGAGAGAGTGACAAAGAAATTACACCTACGTCCGAACCGTGTTTTAAACCCAGGATCTCCCTGTCTACAGTTAACCAACTGTCCATTAGAATGACTGGGCGGCGTAATACGAGTATTACATACATCGGGATTAAACGAAAAAAATTACTGAGGGTTTCTAATAAGGTAACTGGTTTTCAACTTTTTACTGGTTGATCTAATGGTTCTTGAAAAATGTGGGTATGCTTGCAATTATGTTTCTGACTCTGATAGAAAAAGAGTTTAAGAATATAAAGAAGGTGGTTCATCATACATTAATATTGCTATTTGTATCGTTCAAGATAGTGTAACTGTTTAAAAATATACAATTAGTGGATTGAGAGGAGTCATGAAATACCACCGCAGGTCTCATAAAGCTGTCATCATTAACTGTCTAGAAGATAGACAGGTTAAGTACATGATTGCTGCAGATCTATAACCTTCATTTCCAGTCAGAGTAAAAAAAATAAGGGATATTTGAAAACAAAACAAAAATGTACATTTCTGATTAGTTTGTTACAGTTTGCAGCAGCATAGTCTGTCCTTCCAGTGACCACAGACATCAATAGCATTGACAGTTTATCACTGATAGGAGCACCTTCAGTGACGTAAAATTTTGTGAACTAGAACGCAAGAAAGATATAATTGCATGTTTCCAGGGCAATCCCAGTTTTCTGAATTGTATCCCGAAGATCATATCATTAATTTACAATTTATGAAGAAGACACTTTGTATATGATTAACATCGCCGTGCTAGCCAATTACCTGAAGTGACGATTGGAAAGTCATTGAACACACATTTTAGATAATACCTATTTATGCTGATAACGTTCTTAAGAGTTGTTGTTATATTTTTGTTAAATTAAAACCAATTGTTCCTCGTAATTTCTGATGAATCTCAGTTCAGTTAATATAATGATGATTATATATGCCACTTGCGACAACATGGAGAAAGATTTTTGCTATGATTCAGCTGACATCATTGCGCTGGCCCATGACTTGAAGAGATATCAATTGCCTTTGAACACATGTCTTGCTTAACACCTGCTCATAATGATGGCATTTTCAATAGATGCCGTAGTATTTTTGTTGCACTAAAACTCAGCCTTTGAGTGATTTCAGTTTCGTAACTTCCTTCAATTTCAACTTTAAAAACAGTACCCGGACGATATTACATTGATCTTGCAGTATTGTGGAGAAAATATATTGTTAATGGGTATTCAACATCTCTGCACTCTATTATTACCTAAAATGCTAATGAAGAATCCGTTTGGACATACTTTTCGGTTAACTTTTGATTATAAAAACAGCTCTTTGAATATTAGCTATTATATTTATGTTACAGAATGGCTCGTATTTTTATAACTTTATGAGCCTTACAAAACGTTGCATTTTAAAAGTATAATTTTTAACCACACTTTTGTTTTTGTTACTAGTATAGTGCGGAAATTCTGTGATAGTGTAAATGTTCATTTGTTGCCGTAGCCAGAAAGTTTATGATTTTTTACGAATAAAAAACGTCTTGTCAATGCTCACGGAATCTCATTGACTTGTCGTCATAAATTAGTTTCTTCATTCTATTAAATCTGTGATTGTATTGTAACTGTAATGGTAGATGCACCTGTATATCAAACTCTTTTGCATAGGTGTAGCTGTATATCATCTATTTGACACAACAATTAGGTATTACAAGCTTTGTAATTTCCTGAAGAGTATTTTTTCTGAGAATTCATTTCTTAGATATTATATTTCTTCAAAACATAGTAATTTTTTCTATAAGGATATAATTCTTCAATATACGTTATTTTTTAAATTTTTACTGATATAGAGAATTATGGCTAATATTCCACTTGGTCCTTATTGTAGTGTTCAGAACATTTTAACCACAGACTTGGATGCAACTATATTAAATCTAGGTTTCGCTTTGTATTAGATTTCAATTTTTAATTTAAGCTTTGGAAAATAATCCATTAATCCTGATCAATGCCAGCAATATTTATTTTTGTATGTGAAAAAGAAGTGTTAATGTAGTAATTGATTAAATTACTTGATTTTAAAAATATACGGTAACTTTATCATTTCCAAGATAACATTTATGTTTTCTTGAAAACATTATGAAAACATTTATGTAAAAAACATAATGTTATTTGTTTAACAGAAAATATCAATTACTATTATTTCCAATTATTTTATCAGTATAGAAACACTGCTGACGTCACAAATAATTGTTTATAAAATCAGTTATCAAATTTTGTCACACAAAGAAAGTAATATCATGTTTCCTATAACAAATAAAATGTGCATTGGACAGACAAATATCAATGTTCTAAACTTTAAAGATAATTTTGACTACTTAACTATTATGAAGTTTTGAAAATCTTCCGTATGAAGTCTATATTCTAAATAGGATGAAAAAATATCCTTGATTTTTTTAAAAATATAACTACTTTAAAATCTTTCATATGCAATATCTGCAACAAACTAATTAATCAAGCAAATCAAAGCATAGATTAAATAAAATATGGTAGTTTACTTCTGCTGGTGTTTTTAATTTGTAAATAAAATATATTAAGTTTTCATTTTACAAGAAATAAAAATTATATACCTCGAATAACATTTAAAATTATCCTGTATTTTCTGTGTTAAAACTTTAAGGCAGTCTTTTAATTCCATTTAATTTATGAGCAAAATATTTAAAAATCAGCTAACAAAATGTGAGTAATTCCATTTTGTTTTATTTATCCTGTTCTTAAGAATAAGCTTTAAAATATATGTAAAAAGTTCCAAAGAGTATAACCAGAATCGAATGCAATTTTTGTTTCCATAAATTTTTGAGCGAGAAAATAGCTTTTGAGTATAAAAGAATATATTTTGTAGAAAGATAAATAATTCAGAAGTAACTGGATCTGTGGAAATATAATCTGTTCTGTTACAAAACCTTATATGATACAGATCTCTAAATTTCACTTTAAAATGTGTTCTTTATGTATTTTTCTTTTGATAGAATATTTCGCTACATAAATAGATCATGGGGAAGCTCTAATTTTTTCTTAAACTTAAGAGACATGAGATAAACTAGAAGTACCTAGATATATATTTCCTCTAAACATTTCGTCTTTAAAAACTTTAAAAACTTAGTTACTTTTATGCTTATAAAACGCTTATAAAAATATCGGATAAATTTTTACTCTAAAATTAATATTCATTAATCCATAGATTTTTATATAAAGTAAGTCTATTATTTAGAATAAAATCTAATATTTTTTTATGAAAATATCAACGTGTGTTTAATACATATAAAATGTAAATGTAAATTTAAAAGTAATTGGAAATGTTTGATTATAATTGGAAACGTTGAAGATTGTTAAATTTTTCAATTTGTTAAGATTAAAATTTTATAAAATTGACAGTAATCATCACACAATGAATGACTTTGTATGAAAACTTTTATATTTTATATAAAAAAATGTAAAATAAAATGAAATTTCCAATTCATTTTGGAAGAGAATTTTTACAAATTTTGTTAAATACTTAATTATTGTTAAGCATCTAAGTTTTCGAAAAATAGTTATTATATATCCTAGCATTTATTAATATTTTAAGATTTGCTTGGAGAAAACTTTGTTAACCGTGTTAAAACTAAATAATATTCATCAACCAATGAAGTGTATATATTTGAATAATAAATATAAATATCATAAATTAAGCTAAAAAATAGATAATTATGAAAACAGAAAAATGGAATTGAGAAAATTAAATTAAACAATACGTTTTAATTAAAAAAGAAACGGAAGTATATACATATTTGATTTAGATTATAATATATATATATAATATATATATATGTATATATATATATATATGTATATATATATATATATAATATATATAGATATATAATATATATATATATATATATATATATATATATATATATATATATATATATATATATATATATATATATATTTTAAACCATTTTTCTTGTTTATGAACACATGAGTTAATTGAAAAAGTTGATAGTTTTGAAATCGGGACATATGGAACCACTTAAGAACCAATAGCCATTGAAATAAAAACTTATATTGCTTTTTGGGATAATTTTTCAAAGATTGAGAACTGTTTTCGTTAATTACAAAAGAGGAAACAATAGATTTTCCAAGTTACTTACTTCAATAAGTATGCATGCAGAAAAAATATCTGTCTATGTTTAACAGTAGTTGTGATAGGACATGAAGTTGTTCCAGAAATTTTCACGATTATATATATCCGATTCACCGACCGATGGCTGAGTGAATAGCGTGCCTGACTCCTATGCTGTTGGTCCCGAGTTCACACCCCAGTTTGATCATGAATGTTCCTGTTTTTTAAAAATTTCTTCGGAAATGATAAATGATTATAGCCCACCGTATAAACGGATGGTAGGTGGTGTGACGTGGGTAACGCTACTCGCTTCCGTTACTTGGCTCAGTTATTACATGTTGTTTCCATTGAATCAGGGATCTTCGATTTCAAATGTGACTTCCAACCATTTGACCATCCTCATACGAAAAACCAAAGAACAAGTAATGAAAAGTTACAAAACGTTTCATAAAGGACAAACTTACATATTTAATATAACGGTTTCCCACAGGATAACGATAACTGATAGCAGTTTCCAGCCTTGTTGTTGTGATGCCACTCCGTTAAGAAAAATATCCATTAATCATAGAGGTTTTACAACTGTAATAAATATGTATTAGTGAAGTCATATATTTACTATTATGTTTGCACAATGTACATGGGAAAAAAAACGCCCTTATTTAGTTATTACATTTTGTTTCCATCGAATCAGGGATCTTCGATTTCAAAGGTGACTTCCTACCATTTGACCATCCTCATACGAAAAACCAAAGAACAAGTCTTGAAAAGTTATAAAGCGTTTCATAAAGGACAAACTTACATATTTAATATTATGATTGAAATAATTTAATATTTTGACAAATTTCATATCATTAATTATAAATATTCCACTCAAACTAAAGTAATTTTAATTTTCAACTGCAATATAAATGAAGCAGTAATATACAGTTTCCATTAAACAACTTTTAACTCTCTTCAGTTTTCTTTTATAATGAAGCAATTTCTCATCCCTTTCATTAATAAAAGAATATACTTATCTTCAGACACAAATGATGATTGCAATTTCTGTAAACACGGGAATGTGACACTAATTGAAATATAATTAACACCATCATTGCATCTTCCTTGTTAGCGCTAAGCAACATATGAATTTAGTAATTAAATTTACTACCTATAATTATCGTATCATTAAAAATGCGGTTAATTTAGCGAAATTTAACCTAATTAAGAAAAGAAAAATAACATCACGTTACGAGAACATAAACACTGGCATAACATATTATATAAAATGCTTTTTCTTTTTTTAAGCTAGAAGAACACTTTTCATAACCATGTTTTTATTCTATGAATGTACAAAATTCATATAATGTATTTTCAATTTTTTTTAAAAAATGAAAAAAAAATTCAACACTAAATTCAATTTATTTTAGAACATAATGTGAATTATTTAACATTAATATTATTATTTATATTTTATTAATTTCAAAAATCAATAAAATCCTTCACATTAAATACTTTGATAATGTAAAAGAAAATTGTAATAAAAATTCATAAAAATGGGCTCGCAACTTTAAAATAACGAATTTTTTTCCTGTAAACTAGTTAAGCAAAAGTAAATAATATACATTATAAATGTCTAAAAGTTTTATTGAACTCTATGCAACAGTTAAAGGAAACATTATAATTTATGATAAAAAAAATTATAGACGATGTAGTGTAATGTAAAATTCATAAAAAGTTTTGTAACAAAACTCTATGTACATTTTTCTTATAAAAAAAAACATTTCTTAGCAAATCATAAAATATTTATACGATTTTGAATCTTGTTTATAATACTATGTGTATATTTGCTCTGCAGTATCTATGTAGCAATAAATATTGCATCATATATTTATATAAACATATACATAACCTCTAATTTTACTGGCACTATCATCAATGGGCAGATATTAATACATATGTTCTCAAAATTTCAATTGACTGTGCACATACATACAATGTGTGCTAACATCAATGTAAACTAAAATCGGGGCAAGCATGCTCAAATGTTATTGGATAATACAGTACATACAAATATTTGTATCAGAGTGTAAAGTGTTGCAAATACATATTATTTCAAATATTTTATTCGGGGATACATATAATAATGAATAAATCCTGCCTTCCTTATGTTAAAACAGATGTAAAGTTTTCAAGTTATAAATGTTTGATGCAATGATTCCCTGGAGTTAATTTGATTTATATACTATTCCAAAAGACAAGAAATTGTTAAAAAAAACTGTGGTAATTGTCATGTTTTTAAAAAAAAATTAATCAATAAAGTTTCTAAAATATACATCATTTGTTTTTATATAGGTAATGTAGGTTGTTTTAAAAATAAAAAATCTAACTTATTCTATTAAAAATGTATACATTTAGAGCTTTAATTTTATAAATACTGCTACAGAAATTATAGAAACACAAAATATATAGTTAATGAATCAAAAAATTAAAAAAGTAAACTTGCTTCGCATACATTGAAAATACTATTGTGAAATTTTGCCTACATTTTAAATAGTTTACGATAAAGTTATTTATTCAACATTGTATTTTTCTTCTAATATTTACATATTTCAACATATATAATAACGTTTTCAAGGTCACAAATACGTATGGATAGTTAAAATAAAAATGGTGACTATTTTGCAGTCGGGGTAATCCTTTTAAATAACTTTAAAACCAAAATAACGTTTTTAATTTCTATAAAATAATTAAAACAAAAAACAATAGTTTTCAATGAAACACAATGCCATACATTAACAAAAATATTTATTACTTGTAATACCATTATGCATGTATGAATGATTAGTATAAGAGCAGGGTTTTAAATAATTTTGCTTATTTTAATCAGCATGCTATATAAACAGTTATAGGAAAAAATTAATTTTTACATCTGTCTCCTTCACACTGATACAGAAATTATTCAGTATATTATGGAAATAAATAAAACATAATAAAATATTTAAATAATTATTTTCAAACTTCTGAAAATTTATAAAAAATGGTATAAGTGTAAAATATTTTTAATTAAATGTCTATATTTTTCTCTTCTTCTTAAATATAACTACGCAGAAAAGCAATTTGTCCCATATGAATTTAAGATTAGAAATATTGCTCTTTAAAAATGTTTCACTGTTAAAATGAAGTAAATTATTTTAAATGTCTCGGAATAATAAACGTTACAATATATGTAAAACTTATTATTCCGTGAAGATTTGAAGATCTTCTTAACGGAAAAATGTTAAGAAGATCTTCAAATCACAATTTAATAGATGTCTTATATTATTTTTAGTAAAACAATTCATATAAAATGAATTACGTAATTAAGAGAAAGATTTAGTCTTCCATCTCTATGCATTACTATGAACTATTATTTAACCTGATTTTATAATTTTTAGTTTATTTACTGAAAGCATTCTTCTTTCAATTTCTTATCTAGTTCAGATAAATGCATTAACGTTTGCAACAAAAAATCTGAAGTTAAGCGTGCAACAATAGAATAGAGAAAAAATTCTAAAGTTAAGCATGCAACAATAGAATAGAGAAAAGTGAAGACTGCCCGCTGATGAATAATTCATCCAGATTAATCCCTTAGCTTCGATTTTCCCTTATGAATAAAGGAAACAGAATACATTGTGGAATCAAGGATTCTGGAAAACAGTCTTTAAATTAGTTTTGTAACAGTGTATTTTAAAATGGGACTAATTTTCTAATTGAAAGAATTTTTAATTTGCCCTTTGTACCAAAGTAACATGAGTACGTTAATAGTGAAGCAAAAATAACTAATTCTTATCTAGAAGTTGAAAAGAATCTCAAAGGTATTAAAATGAATAAATCCTTATCAATAACGGGAAATTCTTATCTGGAATGATAATTAATGGAATTTCATGTTTTCTTTTAAAAATGAATTACTTGTCTTCAGTTAAGTAACTCTTATTTTCACATTGAAGTTTAATTAAATATTTCTGTATGTAGATTAAATTTTCATTTTAAATGATGTTTTTTATTTGATGGATATTATTTCTTAAGCATGAATTTAATTCAAAATTATTACAAGAATTAATAAATGCAAATAACATATTTCATTTGATTGATAAAACAAATTATAATTTTCTACAACTCAATTCATACAATGTTACTTAAAAACAAATTTGTTAGCATTCTCCATAGATTAAAGCTCATATTATGTTGTAGGAAACTCTATTTTTGTTTGATTTCAGTAATTGTCAAACAAAAAGAGACGATTGCTTTCTACATCATAATCTGCCAAGAGTAGCAGGTGGAAAATGTTTCGGGTTTAATCCTTTCTAAACATAAGAACGGTTCGGTATTTACATGTGAAATTCATACAGGGCATCTTCCTTAAATGAAATACTTGTTGGTCATGCAAATGTCTTTCCATTATTTCGAACTTTTAGACATTAATTTCTAAAGAATTATTATATTCATTTTCATATTCCTTTCTTTATTTTTTCCTCCCCATGTTGCCTCTTTCTATCATACGAAGTCTTGCAGTTTAATGTAAAATTGAAGTATCTTCAAGAGGTCTCACATGAAAGAGAATCGTGGTTATCCCAGAGAGCTGAACAATCCCAGATATACCCGACATCCATGTAAATAACGTCTTTATACAAAATTCAATGAGAAGAGAAGACAAGTGTAAGTATGCCTGCAAATAGTCATGTCCAGTTAGTAAACGGAAGGACTAGACTCCAATGCCGAATAATCCTGGATGCCAAATTCTAAGCTTGGTTATTTTTTTGGTGGATTGTGTTATGTATCAGGCAAACTGGTTTTTCTACGTCATAGATAGGGAAACCTATAAGAATTATGCAGAAAATTATATTTTTGCAACCCTAATATTTACTTAATCAAACACGTCACACTACATCATCTTTTCAACATTTCTTCATCGCCAAACAATTCAGAATCCAGCATTTTGAATTATATGGCATCTGTGCCCTTCGATGGCTTTTGAAATGTTTCTTGCTTTTAAAAATGTTAAGAAGATCTCCCATAACGTACCGATAAGCCATGGATCTGTTTAAAATATTTTGATAACAAAAAATTATTTGCTTGATGAGTCCTTTAATGTTTCTAAGATTAAAAAGTGTAATGGGGTTAATAAGGAAATTTTTTTTTGCAAACTTATCTGCCTTTTAATATTATGGTTAATAATCTTAGCATGTAACCAGAATACTTTCGTCCAAAAGCGGCTTTCTCCCTTTATATGAATTTATGTGGTTATTATCCCTAAAAATAAAATTTTTAAAATACGTTAAAAATATTTTTGCGAAAAAAAATGGTATTAAGTATAATCACATACATAATTTTATCACAAATGTACTTCTTTTAATAAAGACATTAAGTTTAAATTATATAGTTAATTAATGTGTGAATTTTTATGTTGGGTTAAAATAAATATGTAAATAAATTTAAATTTCCACTATAAGAACTAAGCCTGTAAAATATAAATGTTGTAGAACACAATTTGATTTTATGCTTTCTTTAAAGAATTGCATACAATAGCTAAAAATATCAAATTTATTTTAAATTAGATTTTATGGTTTATAGAATTAGAAAAAAGAGCTACTTTTAAATTTGAAAGATTTGAAAAAGAATTTTTTTAGGTTCATAATTTAAAAATAATAATTTTGCATCAATTAATTCAAACTAACTGTTATTCTTAAGTAAAATTCGTAAAAATAACATTGTGATGATATTTAGACTTAATTAAAAGAATAGTTTCTTACAAATAATTCATTGTATTCAACTGGAAAATCACAGAGTTGCTAAAAACATACAGTGTTGGTAATATTTTATTTTTAAAAAAATTATTATTTGATATTTTTAAGTAAGGATTATTTAAATTCCATTCATATTTAATCTAATGAATTTGGAATACAAAGCAAATATTTGTGACTTTTTTCACTTTAAACATAATATTTTGTGAACACAAAATATTGTATTAAAATTCTCCGTTATATATAAAAAATAATTACCGTAAATATATTTGAGCGCGTATGTTATTAAAATAAAAAAGCTTTAACGTTTCTTGATGTCGTAGCCTGTGATTTTCTTTGAAACAAATACGTCAGCATTAACTATCGTATTGGTATACTTTAATAATTATATTGTTAATCTCAAAAAGCAAATAAAAAGTTATTGCTCTATAAATGAAATAATATGTCATAGAATAGAATTTTATGAAATAAGAGTTACTTATAAATCATTAATAAGCAAAACAAACATTTAATGCCTATGGTAGGGAAATAAAATAATGCAAATTATAATGCTAAATTTTAGCTTAATTTAGATTGTTATACAATGACAATAATTATATTTCTGGATTGGAACTTGTTTTCATTTATTTTTATTCCTACTGACAGTTTGATAAACAAGTGTAATCAGAATTACAAACATTTAGACTAGAAAAAATAAAAACTGTTGCATGAACTCGGATAATAAAACTGATATCATAATAAATCACTCATCTTGTACTTTGATCTCCAGTATCTCTCCCACAGATATCCCGAATTCAGTGCAAAGAAATAACTCAAATGCTTCACGTTCATTTCCTTACGCATGTTGGATTCAATAGTAAAAAATGAATTGAAAATTGATAGAAATATAAATGCTTCCTTAGAAATGTCATCCATACTGGCTAAAAAGGCACTGTAGTCACTTTAAACCGAAAAATCAATCATTTCAATGCAAAATGTAGCTAACGATGGATTGACAGGTTTAGTCTAATAAACTTGACTATCTTTTCACCAGTCCTATTTTTTAAGGACTACTTATTTCGAAGTTTTAAAAAATTTTGCCAATGAAACTTTTTCTATTAGCACTAAAGCCCTATCTACTAATGCAAATGTTAGGTAAACCCAAGATATTAAAATTCTAAAATGAAAGGATCAAAGAGAAGTCCAATCTTCCTTCAATCACAGATTTGACACCATCTTTAAACCAGAAAATCATTACTTCTAACATCACTTTTAGTATTATATGTTATTATAATTTTGTTACTATTGTTTTACTGTTCAAAAATCATAAAAACTAAACACATATCTATGTGGCACTTCTAATATTTATATACTATTTTCATTGTGCTAATAAAATCTTTCATATTGCAACAATTTCGTCTGTTTGCAATAAGTTTTTATAAATATACGCAAGTTTTCAAAAATATATAGCGCAGTAGGGGAACATTTTCAACCATCTTTTCCTATGTGACACCGATTTATGTACGAGTACAAGTGTACAAAACTTTTTCCTCGAAGAATATAAATATTTCTTTGGGTAGGAATAAAAACTATATTCAGTCTTCAGTAACCACTGAAATCAAGAATCTTTTCTGCACTTAGTAAAGAAATGGGTGCTATAGATTCAGCGTTACTATTTTATTGCGAGGCAAAATGGTTATCACGAGGGAAATTTTTGCAACGTGTTTATGAATTAAGACAAGGAATCGCCATTTTCCTAGAAGAGGAAAACAGACCAAAAACTGAGAATGTTCGCTATAGTTTATTTGTAATGAAATTGAGCTACATGTTTGACATATTCAAGAAATTAAATAACTTGAATCTTCAACGGCATGGAGCAAATACTCATATGTTGGATACGAGTGATAAAGTTAATGCTTTTTCCAGGAAATTGAAATTGTGGAGCAGAAATTTAAAGCAAGAAAATTTTACAATGTTTGGAAATTTGAATGATTGCAATAAAACTTACAAGGCTGAGGAACAACATGTAAAATTCGTTTTTATAACCATTGAAAATCATTTAGCAATGCTAGAAAAAAATTTTAAAAATTATTTTCTTGCTGATGACAAATTGATATCAAGTTACAAGTGGGTGAGGGATCCATTTCAAAATTCTCCCGAAGGACTCTCAATTGAAGAGGAAGAAACCTTCATAGACTTCATGGCAAGCAGTGAAAACAAAAGACAATTGAGTAATAAATCACTCTTTGAATTTTGGGCAGGAGTGGATGATGAGTTTTCTGCACTAAAAACAAGGGTAATTTGCATTCTACTACCATTTTCAACATCTTATCTTTACGAAACTGGATTTACTGCGGTGGCTTCTTTGAAGACAAAATATAGATCTCAGCTAAATACAGAAAAAGAGCTGAGAGTGTCTATGACTAATATTAAATCCTCCTTCGAAAAACTTTGCTCAGAAAGACAGACACAATAATAATTATTAAATTTAAAACTTATAATTAAAAAGGATAAAATTATAATCAATAATAATTAAAAAGGAAATCACTAATATTTATTAAATTTGTTTTTAATTCAGTAAGTTGTTTTAATTTAAAGAGTTAATTATTAAATATGTCGAAATGTATTTTGTTTTGTATGTGTGTGTTTTCTTTCCTTTCAGTCACTTAATCAATATTCAATCATTACGTATGAATTATTTATTCTCACACAAAAACCAAATATTTTAGATGAGTTTTGCTTTTTCTAAATTATTTTAAAACACTGAATACGTAATTTTATTTTACATTATTCGATACAAGTCAATATTTCTTATTCATATATTTTTATAAAAATTATGAATCTCCCAAATTCATAATAAAAATGTAAGATTTACTTAAATTTTTATTATGAAATAAAAATTTATAAAAGAAGATGTGTATTAGTTATTATATTAATAAAAATATTGGTTAATATCAAATAGTTGTAAATTCATCAATTTTCTTTTGTTTAATGCTTATATATTACCAACCTAAAGGTTAAAAAATGAAAAAAAAACTATGAATACATTTCAACATAAATATATATTCCCTCGCAAGCAAATTTGAGAAAAAAATAAGATTTATTAAATTAAACTTTCATTCTAGAGAATAAATTTATTTAATTTGAATTAAAGATGTATCATGCATTCAAAATGTTTATGAATATATTAATTGCTACAGATGTTGACATACATGAATAATAATAATAATAATAAAAATATAGTGTTTTTTTCTACCCTGACATTATAGTACAAGTTTGCAATTATTTTGAATAGTGAAACTCTTCATAATTCTTCATCGATATCTTACTTAGATTGTTTTTTCTCATGCATAACAATATTGTTTTAATATATTTGGATGATAATAATACACTCACGCTAACCTTTTTACCTTTCTCCAGTTCTTACACACACATATACTATATATATGTGTATATATATATATATATATATATATATATATATATATATATATATATATATATATATATATATATATATATATATATATATATATATATATATATATATGTGTGTGTGTGTGTGTGTGTGTGTGTGTGTGTGTGTGTGTGTGTGTGTGTGTGTTTGGGCAGATGTAAAATTAAAGCAAAATCCTATATCATTCCAACTTGTATTGATTTATTTCATTTACTAAACGAGCCTTATAGGGAAGGCGTACGAAATGGGAAATTTTTGGTAGCAGATGTTTTATATCAGCAATAAATGCCTATTTGACACATTTGCAAAATATTAATGCAGTTATTGCGCAAAATTTAATTAACTCGTATTGATGATTTGTAAACACGCAAATGCACCACACACGAACACATCTTGCTTTATGACGAATAAATTGTCACCAAATTGATCCGGGCACCTGGAGCAGATCTATGCGTGTGACTGTTTCAGCTGTACGACCACCCTCACACTGTTCCTGGCGCTCTGCGAAAGTGTGCATGAACGGAATTAATGATTATGTAGCGCTCACTGATTTCTGCTGGTCAATCAGAAATCTATTTCCTCTTAATAAGAGGCAAGAGAGCTTTTCTTTTCTCACTTCTGACTCATCGGAAATTGTGATGGGACTGCACATTTTGTGCATTGCTGTACTGTCAGTTTTTAGATGATTACGTGTGGGTTACTGCTATTGAATATGTTCTTATTTTATTATTACACAAAAGATATGAACTTATTCAACATATTTTACAATAATATTCAAAACTTCTCTTGAAAGTAAAATAATATCATTCATTTCATTTATTTGACAAAATAATTAATGAAAGCTCTTTTTAGAGCTTGTTTAAGGTTTTAAAAAATATTAAAATAAAATTGCTATATTTGAACAGTATATATTTAGAAATGCACGTATACGTAAATTTTTTGATCATTTGATGCACACAATTTTTTTACTAATATAAGAAATACATTAAAAGTTAATTTAACTATAAATATTTTGAATAAAAATCAATATTCCTTGGAATAATATATATATATATATATATATATATATATATATATATATATATATATATATATATATATATATATATATATATATATATATATATATATATATATATATATTTATATATATATACATTTACAACAAATACTAATCATGAAAAATAGTACATTCAATAGCTCGGGGCAGCAATCAGAGATGGGCTGTCTTTGGTAAGAAGAGAATTTTTCCTCAGAAAGGCGAAATCCCGTATCTTTAATTAAAAGCTTTCCTTTGGTTCACCTGTGACCGCTTAAAGTTGAAGCTTTTTCCCTTTCCAATTGCTACTTCTGAGCGTGTCCTGGAGCCATGACTGTTCCTAAAGCTTAATTATCCAAATGTTTTCCAGGAGCATAGTGAATTAAATAAAACTTAGTCTTTTATATATTTCAAATGAAGAGTTATTCGATTCATATTTCAAAGTTTTATATTTTACTTTTTAAATTTTTATTATGTTTATCTTTTAATTATCTTATGTCTTCAAAATTATTAAATTTACAATGCACACTTGTATATATAAGTGGTTTTATAGATGCTCCAACTCTAGTCAAAGGTCTATTTTTGAAATTTATTTATTATACAATTTTCATAAACAAAACACAGGTATTTAAGCAATGACTTTTATATATAGAGAGAGAATAAAATTGTTTCTTAGTAATTTTATGTAGAAAGTCGTAAGAATTCTATATTTGTTAAAATTATTGAATGATATATGAAATATAATTTACTGAAAATTGGATAAAATTTTGTAATAAATAAATAATAATTGATTAAAAATTCTTATGTCTATTTATTCAATTAGGAATATTATGCCTCTTTATTCAATTAGGAATATTAGGTCTCTTTATTTAAATCCAATAAAATATAATAATGATCCTAAGTCTAATTACTATCAGATAATGTTTTGTTATGTTAGTGGAATTAGAATGAAGTTCTCTGAGAGGGGTATTATAAAGATAATTAACTATATATACATATATATGTATAATCTTAAATTTATAACATCGGGTTTAAAAAGTTTGTTCAGGATGCACAGTGCATTCAATATTACAGGAATACATATATTTGTATATTTAAAGTAATTTAAATTTAGATATTGAGTTTTTATTTTTGCTTCATTATTAAAAGTACTGTGTAAAATGCTTAAAAGAAACATCAGATAACTGACATTTATTTTTTTTTATATTTTTGAATATATTTTATCATTTGTAAATCTTGCAGTTTCTTTACTGTCATAGCATAATATATAATATAGAATAATTATCGTACTTAAGGTATATTTTTGCAATGTGCGGGTTTAATAATTTATCCTAATTATAAATTAAAAACTTGTATTAAAATTTTATATTTTTTCTTTTATGAATAAGAAATTACATAACTAAAATTATATTAATTTACTTTTGCTTCACCTACATTTCTAAATAATGCAGTGTGACAGATCTCATAAATTATTCACTATTGTGAACATTTGATAATCTTATTATTTTCCAATTGTTTAGCGAGTTTAACGGACATTCTCTGATTAAATGTATAGCTTGTGTATTAGTATTTGAGAATAATTTCATTATTGAATAAGTTGTATGATTAAAATTACATTAAATTAATTCTCTGTTACCTGCATTTTAAATTTTTAAACAATTCAATGAGATAAGTTTTATTAAAAGTTCCTTCCACAGTTACAAAAAGTGAATAATCTTAGGTATTTATGACTGCTTTCCATATGGATTGTGAGTTTAATGGATAATCCCTGATTAAATTTACGGTATGCATTAGAGCTTAATCGGAAGCGACAATGCACTCATTCAATTCATCAGTCTCGGTATCAAAACACAGTTCACCGCGTGCCAGACCGGCGATTCTCCCTGCAGTTCAGCCCTATGACAGAAAAGTGACGTGTCTTCAAACAGGGCGTCCCATTGTTGCGCACAACACCCCACTTGGCACAGTGTCCGGAATAGTAAGTTCTGACACAGTACAGGCCCTAAAGGGACCTGTCAGTAGGCTGCCCAACCCCTCAGCACCAGCCATGCATCACGTTATCTGGTGCAGATGCTACGATTTAGATCGAATCTGCGGACGGTAGATGATTTATTCAACTGAACAGAATATTCGTGCGATTATATCGGAAATAATTTCAAGCAAGTAGCATTTTTCATCCTATAGCAATTAAAATAAGGCATATATCTTTTTTATCTTCCTAGAAAGCAATCTTAATGCAAAATGGGAAATTGTTTAATTTATTAATCTTCGAAATGATTTGTTATATCTAGAAACTCTGGGAAATAAATTCAATATTCAACTTGAAAAGTTATGAGAATAAACATAATAATTTTACAAAATTTTTAGTGCAAATTATTTCAAATTTATTTTCCATATTCTAAGCTTTTGTCAAACAAAGCCATAGAAATTTGAAAAAGGAATTATTTAATAAATTCTTAATTTGATTACGAATTCGAAGATTTATTCAAAGCAATGTAAGATTGTATTTCATATAATGTATCATTTTGTATAATGAGTAAATCTACTGTAGAATTCACTCACATCTATTGATTATTGTCGTCAAAGTTTTATTAATTTCTTACTGAAAAGAGAATTAAATTTTGTTTGAAATTTCATCTTTATATTAAAAATATTCAGCAGGAATATTGTATCTGTAGATGAATTTCATTTTCTGCACATAATATAACTTATTAGATTTACATAAATTACGCACTAGATCCCTCTATTAAAATGTAAATAGAAATATTCTTAAAGAGAGCACAATATAAATAGAAAAAAATTATAACATTTTGAGAAAGATTAAATGTAGATGGTAAATCGAAGATTTGAATAGATTATCTTGAAAAATGAAACTCAGAGTACAAATTGATATTTAAGTAAAATGTGTCACAAATAAATCAAATTTATTGCAAGATAAGTAAAATGTGTAATGAACAGTATTAAACCAAGTTAAAAAATAAACATATTTATAAATCACTACAAGAAAAATGTTTATCTTAAATTTTAAATTAAAAGCCTGTAATGTATTCATAAGCCATACGCATCTTGTGATGCAGGTACATCATGAATATATGTAGAATATGAATTTAGTTTAAATGTAGACACTCATATTAATGCAAACAAACAACGAATTTTATGTTCAGTAGAAACACACACACATAAGAAATACTCATTTTTTAAGAAATAAATTACATTTTCATACATTCTATTACATTTACCAAGACTTTAATTTATGTCGAATGAGAGATAGAGAAAGGTAATTCCTTTGAAATTATCTGTTAATTTATTAAACAAACATTTCCTCAAAGTAAAAGCACTGGATTTTCTTAAGCATTTTCACGTTGATCTTTTTTACTAAAGATTGAAAATCTTATCCATAAATTATATATATTTAAATTCGTAAAGGTCATTAATAAAAGATCCCCACCACTTGTGCAAATATTGTACTGAAATTCCTCAAGTTTTGTTCGCCTGTACTTTTAATAAACTATGCAAATCAGTTGAAACTTTGAAATAAATGTAGATATAATATGTAAATTTATATGCAAGACTGTCAAAACATGTAAAAAAATTAAGTAATTATTAAATATTACTTGAAAAAATAGAAATATTCCTTTTTGTTGATTTTAAGGGGTAAGCTAATTGAATTCAGTAAAAATGATTATTAGCTTGTCCTTTAAAGCCAAACACTTAAATATATAGCAATTCTTATAAATATGAACTGTGTGATGTAAATTATTGAGAATTCTAATCTTATTGCATATACTATTTTAAAATGAAAAAGTTCTGTTTTATCAAGTAATATATGATATTTACTTACTTTTACAGTTCTGATCTAAGAGAGGCATTTTAATTTAAATGTCAAGTACAAGATGGCACACTATAACTTAATATTGAAATAGGGCATTTCATAATGGTTAACGAGGTTAATTCCAACAATTAACTCCGTTATCTACAATTAAATAACTAAATACAAAACATTTTTTGAATAACCATAATGAAACCTTAAAAAATTACAGTAAGTTCTCAACTATTTATTTGTTTAGAGTAATACGGTGAAAGAGTTGAATCAATAATTTCAAATCACGATGTTCATAGATATATGAGTGTGCATATATTTACAAATCATTATATCAAAGCAATAAGAAATAAAAAAAAATCACAATATTTTTCAGCATGATTTTTATAATTTTATATTTATTGAGTGTGTTACTTTTCAAAAGATAATAACAAAAAAAGAAAAGTACAATTTCACTAGTACCTCTAAAATTCCTGTTTATAAAAACAAATAATGTCTGTTCTCAGTTTTGCGCATTTGTTTTCATTACAATCCATCGTTATGTCTATGACTTCTTCAGTTCCATAGATTTATAGTGACAGACCAATCTTTTTATACATAATAAATAAATAGAAAACAGACCATATGTCTACAAAATGCAGTTAGCGTGGTTCAAATATCTCTTGTAATGGTAGATCTTCCGCCTTGAAAAAGTGCACATATTTGTGTAAAGTTGCCTCTGCTTCATCCCAGTTTTTCCTTAAATCTATTTTATTTATGTTACCAATTAAGAAAGCTCCACTAACAGCTTATGGTCCATTATTGTTACCAATTCTTTCTTTCTTTACATGCTTCTTCTTTTTCTTTCTTTTATTACTTCCTCTTCACTCACGGATTTCGCAGTTAACTTAAGAGGACATGTTGCTCTCTTTTTTATTCAACTCTTACACAAAACCAACACTACTTTAAGTGAAGAGAATCCTTTTTTTTTTTTTTTGGTGGTATTTACTTAATTTTAGAACATTCCAAGGTAATATAAGTAGTAAAATGATAATACATTTTAATTTGATTTTTTTAAGTTTTTATTATCCACAGGATTTTAGAGGATCGCTAATTTTATGAAGAAACTAATCGTATAATATATCAAATTTGAAATAAGATAATGTAATATGAATTTATTAGACAGTGTTCCTGTAAATGTTTTTTAATTAAAATTAAAAATTCCTTTTCAGATTTTTTCTTTTTAATCAGATATTATATTACATTTTATTACCATAATAATCAATTATATTTTTAATTCATAATGATTTTTTGATAGAAAATTACACAAGCTATAAAAAATGTAAATACTCGTTAATTACTAATTTTTCCTGTTAATTTCATCAAAATGATTTAATTTAAAAATCCAACATGTTGAATTATAAACATAAATGGACAAGAACTTTATGCTATTTAAGTATACATTTTTACTAAATCAAAAAAGTTCTGTAACAAATATATTTGTAATTTCTGTTCTCGTGGTGATATTTGTTTTATTCTTGTTACGAATTCGAAAAGTTTAACCATGATATTTCTTCTAATTTTAAAAGAAAATCTATTTTTAAAACAGTTTAAGAATAATTAAATTCATTTTAATATATTATTATTAATTCTTAAAATCTGAAAAATCAAAATTTTAAGAATAATTAAGTAAATTTGAAACAACAATTAACTTAGGTTATAAGAATATGTTTGAATTTTAAAAATAACAGTTAACTTCAAAATAGATAGAAAAATACAGGTGATGATCTAATAATGTTAGTTTATAATCGTAAATTTTCTTTGGTCTGTTTTTCATGTTTTGGTGCACAAAGAGTGCTCAATCTACTAGTATATGGCTTTCAAATTAAAATCTATAAAATTATTTTTATAATAAAAATAACTCTAATTGAAGTGAAAGGATAATTATACATTTATCTATAAAAAATATTTTTGAGAAATTTATTTACATGAATTTAGAAGGTACTTTTAATAACTGAATTGAAGTGAATTTTAAAAAAATTATAAAGAATTCAGGAGAAATATGTTTATTTCTAATTTCCTACTTCGTAAGCAAAAATAAGTCTAACAATAAATTGTATCTTAAGCAAAATAATTTATTATGATAAACTGTTTTTTTTTAATTGTATGCATTTTTAAATTTTTTTACCTGCGTGAAAACTATTAAATATTTCCATGAATTTTCCCGATCTCGCTACTTTTTTATTTATAAGCAAATGATTAAAAATCGTATACTTTTTTACATATTGGAGTTGAATACAAATAGAAAAAATATTATGAATATTTAAATCAAATAGTAATTTTATTATTTAAGTAAAATTCTGATCTCCACTAAACAAGACAAATTATTGACAGTTTTATTTTTTATATATCAGCTGTGGGAAAACAATCTCAACTGAAGTGAATAGAATCTGTAAATAGAATGCTTATGTTCGTCTGTTGAATTTATTCTAAAGTGCCAGGAACAATTTCACAGTAATTTTGTTCTACAACAATTACGTAATTACCACCGCGAAGTCGGAGAGAGGTCCAGGGGTCAGAGTGGTACACATCTTTGGTAATCATAATGTCCGTGTGACCGGAAGACTTAAGAGAAGGTTTTGGAGACAATTTGGCGTAGTTGTCAGAAATGACGCCGGAAAACTATGATAGGGATAAAATTCATGTTCTGCGAAATGATGCTAATTATTAGGCTCCTTTAAGTAGGGCAATGGTTTATTAAGAAATCAATACCCTATTAAATGTAAGCCATCAGCAAAAGAACAATAACAATGAATTTCTTATTTAACAAAGCATTATTTTCCTTTAACCATTCAATAAAATTCTTGTATATAATCTTAGAAAATTTTAAAAATTGTGAACTTTATTATGCTGTATGAGCTGAAATGTCCAAGTTGGGTTATATATATACATAGACCATATAAAATTTTTATTGAAATACTTATATGGTGTATGAATGTATAAGAATGAATATTGATTTATTAAATTCAGTGCTTTTCGTAATTTTTATTCTTTTAATTTATTAAGAAATCATTGAAATTATAAAGAAAGTCATCAACAAAGCTTACAAGAACAATCAGAATGAAATTTTAATTTAACAAAGCATTTTCTTTTCTTTAACACTATTCAATAAATTTCTGCTTCATAAATTTACACTGTTGAATAGATTGTTAATTTTAGAAACAGTTTGAGTTACAAAGTATAAGCTAGATTTTGAAATATTAAAATCTCAGTGCTTTTTCGTAAGTTTTTTGAGTTTGGCGAATGCTATAAATTATGGTTAATAATTTTAATCTTAATAATACACTGCTGGACAATTGCTAAGGACGGATAACTCTATAATCCATAGCAACCACAAAATGAAAGGAAGCAAAATGTGAAAAATTAGAATAAGAGCAGGATATAGTTAGAAGAAGTATGCGTATGCAATTTTTTTCTACTTCTGTTCATCACATGATAGCGTTCATAAGAGCTTTATAAATTTTGACGCGTGTAGACAGTTTTTTTTTTTTTTTTTTTTCAAAACAAAGTTTTACAGGAAAGATTTAATAGAGGAACTTGAAAATTTTGGCATGTCTTCCTGACATCAATTGATGATTTCATGCATGGCCTAATTATTGGAAAGATTGAAGAAGGGCGAAAATTAACAGATGTTGCCAGGGAGCTCGACATCACTCACAACATTGCTTCACGGCTGTGGAAGTCATTTAAAATTACTGTAATGTGTAGCAGGCGGCACGGCGGTGATCGTGTTAAAAGTACGACGCCTGCAGAAGACAGATATATCGTCCTATCAGCAAAAAAAAGCTGGTGCACCACAGCTCAACAGGTGGCAAATCAGTTTCTTGCTGCCTCAGGAAAGCAGATCTCCCAAAAAACTGTTGCCAGATGTTTGAGGGGAGGAGGACTGTTGTGTGTGTCCAATTGACCAGGCAGCACCGTACTGCCCGTTTGCAATGGCGTCGAGAGTATCGCAATTGGACTAAACAGGACTGGGCATGCGTACTCGTCTCAGATGAGAGTGGGTTCAGTCTGTTATTGGATTGTAGACGCCAACTGATCCGGCGCGAGAGTGGTACTGCTTATCATCCACAAAATATCCAGGAAAGGGACCGATATCCGGCACGCAGTGTCATGCTTTGAGCTGGCATGATGATCAATGACCGCGCGCCTCTACATGTGGTTGCGAATTGGACTATGACGAGCCAACGATGCAGTTCAGGATTATCTAGACAGCGGGGGTATTCAACACCTCGAATGGTTATCACGTTCTCTAGATCTAAACCCCAGTGAAAATATGTGGGATGTTTTGGGGAGGGAAGTTGAGGGTCGAAACAATCATTTGACAGACAAGAACACCCTCATCCGTGCACTCACAGAGGAATGGGATAAATTGCCTCAACAACTGCTGGATAATGTTGTGCAAAGTATGATACGATGTGTGGAATGTTGCATCACACTCCACGGTGGACATATCATGTACTGATACCTTTCGTCAAGGTGCCTGCTGACTTTTAGATGCATTGTTCCATTTTTCCGTATGCAGCATCAAATGAACATTTTTTTTGTTTCAGATGTTTCACAACTTTTGTACTTTCCAGAACAATATATACTCTTTATTCTAATGTCTGAACAGTATGGCAACACTATATTTTATCCTTCTAGGCCTCATGTCTCGCTTAATGTTATGCGACATTGCAATTTGTGATCCGTCCATAGCAATTGTCCAGCAGTGTACATTCTTATCTGATTTCGTATGTTATTGATTTATTTATATTCATGATGGTAAAAATATTAATTTGAAATCATAATGTTTTATAAAATAATTTTTGAATGTATTAAATTTCATTAAAAAAATTTTATAAAGTTTTTTAGTAAATAATTGAAAAAAAGATAATATAAACAAAAAAAAGTTTGGTTAAAATAATAAACACATAACTTATGAATTAATGAAAGAATTCATAAATAGTTCAATATAACATAAAAAAATCGCATCAAATTTGTTAATTAAATAATTTAATTTACGATAATGGTCAAATTAACTTGTATTTATGTTTGCTTTGAAAATATGATAACCATATAATATAAATTATTTATCTTTTTCATTAATATGAATTTAACTTTTCGAATAATATGAAAAAATACGAGAAGTTTTAGTCTAAATTAAATACTTAATTTAATTCAATTTTATGAAACGCCATATTATTTGTAAATTAATTTAGAAGTATGATGTTAAATTTACACATTAAATTTAATACTACTAAATAAAATTACGATGAAATAAAAATTATGTTCCTTTAAATCTGATTAAAATTGATAACTATAGTTTAAATGTGACAGAAATTTTTTTAATAAGAATGTTTTTGTAATTTTTAAGAAATAAAATTTTCTAAACAAACTAATTATCTGAAATTTAGAAATAAATAATAAGTTATAAGAGGTAAAATATAGTCATGTTTTTAAAACTTATCAGAAAAATGTTATTTATAATATTAACTGACTTTAAATACACCTTCAATTAACATCCTATTGGACCATAATGAATTAAAAATTATGTTATTGATACATAAATTGATGCATGTCCACAAATTGCCTTCTTCATTAAGTATTTTCCGTTAAATGTTTAATGAGCAAAAAATGATTTTATATTGCATGAAATATATTTCAAATTCTTACTGAGTATTATCATGTACTCAATTTCTAAAGTTCCATTACAAAACTGAATCATAATCTTAATAATTTTGCACATCCGAATTCCTGAAATCACATTTTAAGTAATAAATATTGCTGTGGTATAATTATTAAAAATAATTTATATATTAAAGTAAAATAATTTGGATACTAAATTTTCCAATATTTATTTCCTAAAATATGTACTAAATTACAGAAATTTTATATAGCTATGTTTATTAATGACTCCAAAATTAGTTTCCGAAATTTTTGAAGCAGTGATGCAACTTTCCTTGAAATAGAAAGCATTTATGAAAGGAAAATGCTGCTATCAAATTTTAAAACTTTCAACAGAATTTTTACATTTAGAGATATTAAATATTAGTTTTATTATTTCTCCGAATAATCTCTGTAAAATATTTTAAATTTTAAATTTCTATCAATTTCTTGTTGCTTTTATAAAAATTTTTGTTTGATTACGCACTTTATTTTTCAAGCAAATTTATCTTTAACAAAAATTACGAGACACAAAATACACAGATTTAACCAAATATTGAAATGATAATTTGTATTGAAAGGAGCCTCTTACATCAACCATGAAATCAGGAAAACGTATTAGTTGCATAATATTATTTTAGAATTGAATATGAAAAGGAAAAATTTCTCTCTTAACATACTCTGAAATTAATAAGGAAATTATTTTCTGTGTCTTTAAAGTATAAAATGCGTACATGTTTTTTTTTTAAATTAAGACTGTATCCATTTAAGTACATATTTAATTATGTGAGTAAATATAATCAAAAGAGATAAAGCCAACATAAATTAGCACCTTCCTTTTATTTCTTAAATATATAAAGACCATTTTTGTTAATTCCCTTATTTTTATCACTCCTTTATATCTTTATTATTCCTTCCATTTTTGGTAAAAACAGGAAATATAAATATGAGAAGTAAACAAGCTTTTGATGAATGCGAGATTAAATAATGAATGATGATTAGAATAAATAATCTTTCTCAGAATAAACAATCTTTTTATATTGTACAAATAACCTTTTCAGTTTAAAATTTAAAATTACAAAAAATGTGAGAAATTTTGAATTTAGATTTTGCTTTATGGTAAATGTAGGTATAGTATTTATAATACAAATTCACATTTCCAATCAGGAACACATATTTTGAGAAGAAAACATAATAGCAAGGAATTCAAAGAAAAACAAGACAATTTATTTACTGAATTTTTTTTAAAGCAGCAACAAAAATCATTTAAGGAGAAAAGTGTACTATAATTATTATAATTTTTATTAATGTCTTTATAAAGAATTTAAGAATATATGTTTCTAAAATGATTCAATGAATTAACTGAAAAAAGGACCATCATTTAATGAGTCAACGATAATTAATTTGAAATGTTTGAAAATGTGTGTAGTATCAGTTGTATGAAAATAGGCTTTCATCTTTGGACACGTTTGTAATGTATGAGAGAAATTTTATAGAAAATTCTATGCATAACGTGCTCAGAAAAATTGAATGTGCCCCAATAAACAAATGAAGTCATTTACAATTATACATTTGATTTTTTCATAATTTTTATTTTCATAGTTTAAAAAATCATACAAAGGCAGTATTAAAATGCGAGACTCTAGTAAACTTTTTATCATGACATTCGTGTTATTATAAATTTCAATGAGTGAGTTTAATTACTGAAATATTAATTGAAACACAAGTAAAAGTATCGGATACCGGAAAATATGTATAACTGCCCAGCCATCATAAGAAGCTTACAGGCTATTGACGAATTTCAATTTCAGGGTAGTCTCTGTGATAATATTGTATTTATTGCCGAGACCATCGTTTCGGCATAAGGAATGATTTGACTTCAAATGGACACGATACTGAACCAAACGAATCAAGTATCGTTTGACTTCCTTTTGAATTGACATAAAAATATGCGAAAAATATTTAACATTAAAATGCTATTATATGATGCATAGTTTTGGTTTCAGATTTATTTTGAAAATGCACAATAGTTCATTCCTGATAAAATAAAAATAAAAAAAAGCAGAGTGTGCATAGAAATGTATTATAACAATAGAGATTCGAAGAAAGTCTTTAAACATTTAATGATAAATGAACTCCTCAGTGAATGGTGATGCCAATGTGTAAATATAAGTGTTACTTTTTTTAAGAAAATATTTTGACAAAGTATTTCCAAAACAATAATGAAAAATGAGTGAAATATTAAACAATTTAATTTTTTAAGTGAAAAATAGCTTAAATTTACTAAAATAAATTAGTACAATCCTCTTTTCTCGATATTATTATACATTATAACAAACATTTTTAAGCAAATTGTTTTAAAGTATTCAGTAAAACAGGGAACACTGTAATCATTTTGTTTTAAATTGACAAAATAAAGTTATGGAAAAATTTGTCTATTCTTAGTGAATTAAGAAGAAACATTGAATTCAGAAGGTCTTTGGAGACATATCTGTACTTCAAAAAATAAATTATTTAAAAGTTTAAAGTAATAAAGATAAAAGTTCATAAGTACGCTTACATTAAAATGAGTATATTATCACAAGACCGTTATTTAATTGTTTGAGTTAAATAACGTTTCAGCAAAACAAGTATTACTTTATCATGTATTCTCTTGTGATTTTACTTTAAAATGATAAAATTAGCAAAAATGAAGGACAAATCAGTAACTTCTTATTTAAATCATATAAATAGCTTTTGGAATTACAAAAATAAATGATGTTTTTTATGAGCCCTTAGAACTACGTTAATATAGTATCACGTTATCATACGTTACGTTAATACTTAGTCAATATGTTATTTATAAGCACTTTGATGTAAATCTTCAAAATTACCAGTATGGAGGCTTTCGTTTATTATAAAGAATTTTCAATTAATAAAAACGTAATAGTAATAAATTGCCCAATTTGGGTAAGCTGTTATATTCTATGTGACAATTATTCATGTACCTTTAAGGTTGAATGGAGTAAATAAAGTAAATAAACCTGTAAGTAAATAAACTTCAGTAAAAATGAACAAATAAAATTTGATAAATACAATCAATTTATTTTTGTATGAGATAGAAAAATTGCTAATAGATAACTTTATTAGAATCAGATAAAATTTGTATTGTTGTAAATATTAGTTCGTAATGTATTTGTGATTAAATTTTCAGGATATCGAATATTATGAAATAATTTATTAATTTTATATTAATCAAAAAACTATATAGCAGAGAACATACATATATGTAAGTATTATTAATAAAAAGGAAAACCTGACATCTCTAAACCACATAACTGAAATCAAAGTATTTTAACTCTAATTTGTTTCTTATTAATTTCTTCATTGATGGTAATCTATGAAGTATCGATAGACATAAATAATATCTATCTTGTATGTACATTTTTGAAAGATGTTAGAGAAAAAAACAGGGATTGGAATAAAACTAGTTATGGGAGAAAAATGAGAGAAGAGAGTTGATTTTTTCAGTTAAGATTTCTATAGCTGCAGTAATTGTTGTAAAGGAGTAATTTTGGCTCAAAATAAATAATGGATGAAAATTTTGGCTCATAATAAATAATGGATTAAGCTGATGAAAACAGTGAACAATAATTAATAGGATAAAAAGGGAAAGAAAATTTAAAATATCGATATAAATTTTGTTATTTTTGCATTTCGAATTAGCATGGATATTGTAATCAAATTTTGTAATTCCTTTGTGAGTAAGTGTATTTAAACTTTTTCAACTTTATTTATTAATTAACTTTATGATTATCAATAATAAAAAAGATTATCTAGTGAGAATGCTGTTTTCTAACAATGTTTAATCTAAAGTTTATATTTAACAAATTGGAATATTAAACATTATATTAAATAAAAAATAAATAAAAAATAAAAAAAAATTAATATTTTTTCTAATGCCCCACTGCCCTTAAGCCTTTGCCCTATCGAGCTCTATAATGAACTAAGTGATGGCATCTCATCTCATATAGTAGGGCATCCAATGGATACGACCTCTTAACCTGGAAAGTAATGTGATAAAGAAGGATAAGCACAGAGAGAGAAAGAAACATTCTTGCCTTAACCAGGACTCGAACTCGGTATCTATTGCTTCGAAGTTAAGGATGCCATCTGTTGGCGAAAGTTGTAATCTTGAACTGACTATTTTTTGTGAAACTGAGTGTGCAACTTTTGAATAGTATTTAAGAAAAGTTTGTTTCAGAACAAACATTTTGCAAATAAGGAATATCTATTAAACAACTCTAAAATGTTTGATGAAAACAGCATTTATTTTCATAAAAAAAGCATTTAATTCTAAAATGAGACACTTAAATTTGATTATATTTTAATTCCATATAAAATTTTAGAATGTGTTCATATATAATATCGTACATCATTGTATTTATAAAACATCCTTTATATATCAAAAATTGAAGTTTAGATTTTATGACAGTTTGAAAAGATTTTCTTTCTGCTAAAACAAAATGTAAACTGAAAGATTTTCCTGGAATGCAAACTTCCCTGCCAGACTATTTTTAGACACCTCTCCTAATTACCTGAAATAACTAACGCCAGCTTCAAGGATTTAATTGTAAAATCAATTTTCCCGAGAGGAAACCTGTGATACCATCTGAGTCACTTGAGATTAAATTAATTACATAACAAAAAGTCCAAAAAAATAAGTGGTTCAAAATTAGTCAGTATAATACTAGAAAGAAAGAAAAATCGAAGCGACAAAAGTCAAGAAACTTTTTTGGCACTTGCCCACATGACCTGGAGAAAGAGAAAGTATGGTTTTTCCTATATAATTACTGGCAATCATAAATCACCGGACGGTAGTATCAACGCTAGTTCTAACACACGTTCAATGGATTGAATGTTCATGTGAATAATTAGAGATGCCCTTAACCATCAATTACCAATGAGATGCTGATTCTTCGAAGTTATTTGTCTAGGGAAATGCAGCGCGGTTCTAGTTTTTTTTCCTTCCATAAAACCATTATTATTTCATGTTTTTCTTTTTCCAGTTGATAACTTGGATATTTTCCAAGCTATTTATGTTTTTTATACCATCATTTCCAATGTGAACGTCAATATCGCACAGAAACTTATATCAAGTGCTTTCCGCTTGCTTTAATTTTTTACTCGTTTGCGTAATTGTAACACGCATAATGATATCTTTCTCCTTTTTACTATCTTGTACACTTGAATCAGAAAACGAATAATGAATGCTTTGTTCTTAAAAAATATCATACACGATGAATGTTATTCTGAATTACTGATAGCAGAGAGTTGGAATGAGAATAAATAACTGTTTTTGGCGCGATGAAATAATCTTAGCAAGTAGTTTCTGTTAGGATACAAGTTTCAATATTGTTAAATTTTAGTTTATTATAAAGCATAGTTCAAAATCAAAGTAAATAATTAAGCTTCGAAATTGAGTTTAACTGTTTTAATAACTAAGAAAATCATTAAAATGTGTCTTATAAATGACAACTGTAATTGCATAAAAATTATTACTTTAATTTTAATGACGATGCACAAATTTTTTTGATTCATATATATACTGTGATGAAAAGCTAAGCGTCAATAAGAATTTATTTCTTCTATAAAATTCAATTTTACATTACTTTTACTTATTTTTATTGATTAAAGAAATAATTAACATTAATTAAGTTGAAAATATTACGTTACAGGTTGCATGGATTTTTAGTTTATGTTTAAAGAAGTAACTACCTAAAATAATAATTTTTAATAATGGATGTAAAAATAACTATATAAATTTATGCATGTAAAATTATGTATCTTAAATATAAATGGAATTATTATTTAAACATTTATGAATACAAATCGGCAATCTTAAAAATTGGGTAACCCATGTATAATATATATATATATATATATATATATATATATATATATATATATATATATATATATATATATATATATATGTATATATATATTATATATATATATATATATATATATATATATATATATATATTATATATATATATATATATATATATATATATATATATATATATATATATATATATATATATATATATATATATATATATATATATATATATATATATATATATATATATATATATATATATATATATATATATATATATATATATATATATATATATATGTATATATATTTTATTTAAAAAATATTCATAAAATTATACAACAATAAGTATGAAAGATGAAATTCAATTTAGAATTATTAAAATTAAACAGATATTAAAATTCTATGGATATATATGTAATCATAATTACATGTACATTTTATTTGATCTATTTTCTTTCGACATAAGAACATGTTTCTTATAAAAATATGTGTTTCCCCTAATAAAGAAAGGCTTCTATAATTATTTTATTTTTATATTTGTAGTCTTTATAATCAACGGCAATGTATTTTCAATTTGATGCGGATAATAAGTCCTATCTATTTCCTAAAATTTTCAAGAATAACGTACTTTTGGCAGGAAAAAGAAAAATTGCACATGTATTGTACGGACCTATTGAATTATACTTCAGAAACTTTTAAAAATGTATAGAAATTCAAGAGGAAAGATCAAACAAAGAATCATATCTTCATGAGTCCACAGAAAAGATGTTCTATAACACTGATCCTGAAAGATCTTGAAAGGTCTTTTTCTGTTGGGAAATGCAGTAGAGGCAAACACCTGGACAAAGTAATCCGGAGCTGTTACTTTTCCTGAAGAATAATGGTTGTTGCAATCGAACATTCAGTGTTTTGGGGGAAAAGAAACTAAACCTTTCTTCCTTCACCCTCTCACGTACGCCATATAGAAAAACGAGGCTGAATTTTGTCTTTTCCTTCGTTAGTGACATCTGTTGTTGTCAGATTTTTTTTCATTTCTAACAAATTCTGGGAAACTTTTTATTTTCAATTTTTTATGGTAATTAGGAGCAGAATTCAGGATCCACTGAAAGATACTTTTTATCAGAAAATCTTTCCAATCATAAAAAATTGTTGAAATGGAAAAACTCCATTGATTTTTAGTAAAATATGCTGTCAATAATTTTTAAAGTATTCCTTAAAGCAATATGTTTAAATGTATATGTTTCATTATATTTAATAATGTATATATATATATATATATATATATATATATATATATATATATATATATATATATATATATATATATATATATATATATATATATATATATATATATATATATATATATATATATATATATATATATATATATATATATATATATATATATATCTATATATATTATTTCACAGGCTGTATTTACTATGTCATTGGAATATCATTAAATATGTTTGACCAACCAATCATTAAAACAACCTTTTTTTTTCGAAACGTCAAAATAAAAATTTACAAAAAATTATCAATATTTCGAACATGTAAAATTACAAGGCATTCAAGAGAATGAAAATATACAAATGAATTCAAATTTCATCACATGTATTAGTATTTGCCTGTTCATTTATTATTTTAAGTTTATTACTACTATTCATTCCATTATTTTTTGTTTGACATTCATGTTAGAGAGGATATCTGCAGTACTTATCTGTGTCACCACACATTCTTGTGTTTTATTTTGTTCTTCTACAAGCGTTTTATCTTTATCAAAAATGAAGAGTTGCAAAACACAAAACTTTAATTAATAACGTTAAATTTTTGTGTCACATATATTTTATATATTATCTTGCTGTAAAATATTCCTATATGTAGCTCTGCCTCAGACTTTAATATTCAAGTTGGAGACATACTTAAGGCTTTAAGGTCATTCAAGAAATTAAGTCAACTTCCTCTTGGCCTATTGCACATGGCTTTATAATGCAAGATTGTAACCACTCGTTGTTTAGGGGATCTCTCGATGTATTCCAAACATTAGAAATCTCTACGACTTGATGAATCCCACTTTATTTTTTTCAAACATATAAGTACTTTCAAATTGTCATTAGTTTTAATTCTCCAACAATTATTATTTAACTGGAATTATTCTCCAAGTGTTATGCGCTCAAATATTATTATGTTATTTATATATTTTTGTGTCAAAGCCCAAAAATCTCACAAGCACATGCAACAATAAAATGAATCATAGTTTTGTACAATTTTAGGTTTAATTGCTACTGTGGAAACAGTGTTTTACAATTGATACTGATCAGAAAAATTGCAATGTTTTCCTTTTAAATTTCTGCAATTAATATTTTACACACATGTACATATACATATATATATATATATATATATATATATATATATATATATATATATATATATATATATATATATATATATATATATATATATATATATATATATATATATATATATATATATATATATATATATATATATATATATATATATATATATATATATATATATATATATATATATATATATATATATATATATATATATATATATATATATATATATATTATATATATATATATATATATATATATATATATATATATATATATATATATATATATATATATATATATATACACAAATAGATATAGATAGAAATAAAATTACTTTCGTTGCATTTAACATTGCTAATTATATTAATCATCAATAAAATCCGAAAATAACTCTCATCAGTGCTTTTAAACACGATTGACTACGATCCAATACCAATTAAAATCCGTGATATTTCAATGTATTTTTTCTTTAGTGAACCGTGTTTGAAATGCCAATTATTAATTAAAACATTTAACTGAACGCAAAGTATTTTGTTATTTAACTATTTTTCTGGTCAAACAAGTGGTGAATATTCTGATGAATTACATTTTGCACTATCTGGGGCACTTGTATAATATTAAAAAGAATTAGCTTCTTATTTTTACCATAGAGTTAACCAAAATGTTTTTCTAGTTATATAAATCTGATTTACATAACTTATTATGGAAATTTTAACCAAAGCCTGACAGTAAAATTAAGTAATTTTTAATTTAATTATTAAGTTTAAAGTTTTGTGACCTAAATATATATATATATGTATGTATATATATATATATATATATGTATATATGTATATATATATATATATATATATATATGTATGTATATATGTGTGTGTGTGTGTGCGCGCGCGTGTATGTGTTTGTGTAAATATACATATATATATATATAGCATTTTTTATTAGTTTTCAAAATTAAAATTATGTTCTTTAAATTCTTCAAAATATTATGAAATATAAATTAGTACATGCGGGTGTGTATTTTTTCACAATTCCTGTAGACTCTAGAAAGTGAGGACATTTTTAAAAGAAATACTTTAAGGAATTTGATGAGTATACGCTGAGAAGTACTAGAAAAAAAAGATTATTTCATATGTTAATCCATTTAACTTCTAAATCTTATGACTGGAGATATTGTATTAATATTGATTCACACTTCATATCTTAAATATAAACTTTCTTAATAATAATTCGCTTAAAATTTTTTATTATTTTAATTATTTTACTTATGTAATTAAATCCTTGAATATGTATTAAAGAGTATTTAGCATTTTGTTAGTTAGTTATTAAATGTGTTTCTCTATAACTCATAAAATGAACTATTTTTTTTTTATTTTCTGCTGTTTTATTTGTTTATAAGAATAACTAGAAATATATTGATAATTCAGTTAACTTTTCCATTTTTGTCAAAAAAATAATTGTGACTTTTTGTTATTATGTGCATGAAATAAAACTTTTGAGAATACTACTCTTAGTTTTAGAAATAAATTTTTATTTCTCTTAGTATGCATTATATATTGTAATAATGTTTATCAGTATAATCAGTCTTTAACAAATTAAAATATACTTTTATTTCTAAATAATGTTACTGATTTTAAAAATAGTGAAGGTTTTCACACTTGAAATACAAATTAAGTTTCCTAACTAACAAATATTTTGTGTAAAAGCTTGAATTTAATAAATCAAATAGATATTTACTGTGTTTTAATGCTCATGATTGCTTTGTAAGCCATAATATCAATTCAATATTCAGGAAATTGTATGTTGTTTTTAATATTATATTTTCATACATTTTTCTTCCAAACTTTTCATTACAGATCTTTCAACGGTAAATATTTCAAATTATTAAAAGTTTTTTGTATCACTTTAACGCAATGTACAATTTTTATTATACACAAAATAACTTATCTGCGGAAATATCTGTAACTGTAATTGTAAATCAGCTCATTTTGTTAAGTGTTATAAAAAATTATATTACACTATATGATGTATATTAAATAGTGTAAAGCTTTTTAGTCTTTTGATTTGTTTTTCTGAAAGCTGGTACGTTACAGTTTAATTACTTGTTTGCTTTTAATTGCGTAGTGAAATATTGTTAGAATGTATTTGATGCAATGCATAACATTTTTTTAAAAAGTAATTATTATCGTTTACATAAATGTATTTCAATCAGAAACGTCATTTTGTTTTGTGTTTGAGGCAGCGAATAAAATATTACTCTACTAAGCTCTTGGGGATCATTTTTCTGTTATAAATTCTAAGCATTTATACTGCTGATTGCTTGAGATAATTGTGTAAAACAGTGTTTCTGTGCTCTTATTTAAATTTAAACTGAATTTTCTTTGCAAAATCATTTTAATCTCTACCAAAATACAGCACTGAATTTGTAAATTAAGCAAAAATACCGGATTTGATTTTTAAGCTTTAAATGGGACCTTTCTTAAGCGATTATTTAAACTGAAAAACAAGCTTCATAAACTTGATAAACATAACCACTTTATGTAATCATGAATATTAAAGGGATGTTCTTAATTTGAATTAATTAAATGCATCTGCAATTGATAGATTATCAAAGTTTTGCTGATAAATAATAAAAATGCTATTTCAGTTCTGTGTGCATTTATGTTAAGTACTGTTCGCCCTCCCCCCCCTCCGAGACTTCCCCGTCGAGAAACAAATGTTGGATCACCATGAAAACAAAAAGTATTCCTGAAAAGTTGATCGGGTTTTCTATAAAGGGAAATAAAGATGGTATGGATTCATAATTCCCCTAAAGTTCGTTCAATAGAAAATTAAAATAAAGCTTATATTATTGAAATTATTTCAGAGACAGTGTAAATAAGACAAGCAAAGTTTTCTCAAATTTATTAAAAAATAAAAGCAATTCATTAAGGCTTTATGCAATGTTCAATTTGAGTTACACTTTTTTTAAGAAAACAATTTACGATTAGAAATATAATTAACTATAACCACCTGTTCTTTTTAATTAAATAAAATGAATAAAGCTTAACAATGAAAACTAAAATTATAAGTATAATAAATTATTTTTTTGTCACATGCATGTGTTTGTATAAATATAAGTAACATTAAGTCACTGTAAATTTAATGTTATTAGGTAACTTATGTAAATTTTTGAAGATATAATGTGAAAGATTTTTGTTTCACAGAGTAGATTTTTCTGACAAATGCTTTTGCACTTTAGATGCCGTTTAAATTATTTTAAATAATTTTATGAAAAATTTTAATCTAAATTAAATGATGTTGGAAAAAATTTCTGCTTAAGCATTTATTTATTGAGAAATTTAAAAAATATAGTACCAGTCATTTTAATTAAAATATTTCACAATTAAGTATAAAATATATATCTTTTATAGACATACTTAAAGGATACAGTTTAAAATATCAGATTTGATATGCAAAGCTACATATATGAATACGAGTATCAAATTAAACAGATTCGCTTCTAATTTATTACATCTCAATTTGCATAATTTATTTCATTATTGAACAGTTTTTCGGGGGTAATTATGTGAGAGAAGGGGAAAATATCATCAACTTTCACTAAATTACTGCATAATTTGTACAAAAGGTGAAAATCAATATGCTGAAATTCTACATAAAAGTCATTCATAATTTATAGCTCATAGTAGTTATTCGAATGAATTTATTCTTATATATAAAAATAGAAGAGTGTGTTCAAAGTTGTATCCTTTTTGGTAAATGTATATTTTGACTTCAGACATTTAACAAGAAATTTGGAAATCTCAAGAAATCTTTAAAATTCGATACCTTATGAGAATAGTTTTATTTCATTAAGGAGTGATTTATTATTTCCATAAATTTTAGAGTTATGTTTTGCAATAAATATGAAAAATGAACATTGACAAAATAGTTTCTAATTAGTTTACAAATTGAATAATGCAAAATACAAAACAAAAATCTAAAAAAAGCTTTTCACTCAACAAAATTTTAAGACATTTTAAAGGAATTTACATTAATATATAAGGGAAGATTAAAGTTCTAAATGTTTATCTTACTCCAAAACGTGTAATTTGAGCTTATAGGTTCAAAATGTAATTTTTAGTAAATTTTTTTGTGTTATACCTTAAAAGAGCATTTGAACTTTCCATAATGAATTAATTATTATTCATATTTACTTATTATTATAATAATTAAAATTAATTTTATTTTTACTATAAATAATAAATTTTAATATTATTTTTAAAAAAACAAATAATTTTTAATAAAATTAATTTTAGTTTGTGAAAACATATTGAAGAATGCAGGATGCAAAAACCACTATTTATAATGTGAATAACTATTTGAATTATATGATTTTATTATATTTTAAAAGAAATTACTGCAATATACAAAAATTCAAATATATGTTTAAAGTGCTTTTCTTCTTCTAAGATGTATGTATTAATTTCAGAATTTAAAGAAGAAATTAAAAAAAATTTGCATTATAACTGCATGACTATATTAATTTGCATAATGAATTTGTATAATTAATATATATATATATATATATATATATATATATATATATATATATATATATATATATATATATATATATATATATATATATATATATATATATATATATATATATATATATATATATATATATATATATATATATATATATATATATATATATATATATATATATATATATATATATATATATATATATATATATATATATATATATATATATATATATTTTAATAAATATAAAATATCCTTAAAAATTAATTAAATTAATGGGAAAACTGTAAAATATAGTGTGCAAACATCTCAAATTCTGAATAAAATAGCTACAAAATTAATACAGTTCTTGAAAGACACTGCATTAATATTCAGTAATATAAATGTGAGTTATAAGTATTTTCTATGTTCTAAATTTCATTTGTTAATTTTAGAATTTTAATAATAAGTTTCTAATATTTCCTTTCACGTTATTTTTGAAAAATGTATTCATATTTTTATGTATTAATAATTATTATGAATTTGAATATTAATTTTAAAATAAATACAAAATTTCCTTAAAACATATTTATTAATGAAAAATATTACTAGATTATGCAAATGTTTTTAAATATAAAATAAATTAATATTTAGCCAAAACGTTTTTCCTCTTTTAAAAAAAATGAAACTGAAATAATGTAAAAAATATAAGTGTTAATCAAAATATTTTATTTATTCTGAAATGGAAATTTTGACTAAAAATTTTTATAAGAAAATTTTATTAATTTCTCTCATAGTAAGTTACAGAAAATTTTTATTTAGTCATAAAATCCAAATATTACTATAAATTGTATGTTTATGTGATAGATCTTAAATATCATTGAATTTTGACGCTTTTCTATAACTAATTAATATAAATTTTAAAAAAAAATGCTAAAAAATTTAACTAAATAAATATTTAACAGACACAGAATAACTAAAGTAAACATCATTAATATACAGAAATATGATGCTGCATTGAAATGCATTTGTCATAGAAAATACATCCATTTGAAGAAGAATTTTTTCTAAATTTAATTTAATACTTTTCCAAAAATATTCGCAAAGAAACATTAGTAAACTGCACAACTTATATTTATGCATTTGATAAACAATAATATGAAAAAAAATCTTTAAAAACAAGACAGGCATATTATTCCCAATATATTTTATTAATTAAATTTTAATAAATATTTTTTAATTCCTTAAAAAAATTAAAATATAAGAATGATATATAATGTATATTTTGTGATGTAATATAATATAATGTGAATATATTTGTTATGATATTTATATTAGACTAATTTTATGTTTAATATTAAAATTGATTAATTTCCACATGCTAGCGTAGGATTTAGTGTATTTTTGTTTTCATTTTATGTTTTTTAATTTCTCTCCATCTTGCATTTATATCTTTTGGAAAATGCTATATGTTTAAATTGAAATCCTTAATTAAACTTAATGAAATTATAATTTATGATTTTTTATAATGTTTTCATGATATTTTACATTATAAAAAATATAATGCATGCGAATCAGATAACACACATATATTTATTTAATAATATATTAATTATTAACAGTTATGCTGAAAGCATCAAATAAATGATATCATAGAATTTGTAATATAATAGAGTGCATATAATCACTATATATTACCTTGATATACAAAATACATGTTGAATACCCGATAGAAACATCCAAAAGATTAATTTAAAATTAAAATTAATTTAGAACAATTGAAAAAGAATCCCTAAGAAATTGAAATAATAGTGTATATATTTATAATATAAATCATATGAAAATATTTTGGAACAGCATAATTCTTACCTGCATTACCAATGCTTAGCAAATGTAGAACGCAGAAAGACAGTCCCAGCAGTGCGTGAAATTTAGAAGTAGGTTTTTTCATAAATCCATGCCTAATTCCTCTAAGCCGAAAGCGAACTTTTCCGTCCCGGGACAACTGATTACCAAACTGATAATTCTCACACTTATTTCCAAGTCCATTCCACATATTATCCATTTTTTTGCAAGTTACCATGCTTCCGTCAAATAACAAAGACGTAATCAGATGCAATATATTTTCCCACTTTTTCCGAACACTCCAATCAGTACCATAAAACAATATTTCAAGATTTATATAATGTGTTTATAGAAATTTGATGATTAAAACTGTTATTTCGTCGCATATAAACAAATGGCCTGCCGGGCCCCATGAGGATGCGAAGATATAAATAATATAATATAGAGTTTAAGTATTTATTTACTTTGATTTCTAGATAAATGTCTCAAAACATGTGAGAATCATGAAAAAAGGAAGAGATCTTACGCGTATATTTCCAAAATGACACACGGTAAATCAATCTGTCACTGACGAAAAATTGTATTTAAATAACTGCCCTTCAGGAAAATTAAAAATACGTGTTGCCGTTCGGAACAGAGAAATGTTTTTTTATTGTTTTTTCTTTCTGATCGCCAAACGATTTAATTCCGGATTCTCTTTTACTCTCCCGCGGAGGTCGAAGAGTTCTCGTCTGCGTATCTGCAGTTCTTTGTGACCCGCGCGGTAGATTGGCGGCGCGCGCTTCGATTCGCAGGAGCCACGTGACAACGTGACGTCACATTTCGCGAACTTCATATTATTATTTCTTTTTCGGGTCTTATTCACTGTCGGTTATTTTCTTCTTGCATCTATCTTTTCTGGTGCATGCCTTGCGGATATTTCAGATGAGTAAAGGCCCACTTTTGATAGGAGACTTAAGAGCGTTTTATGGAGACATGCAAAGTAAATAATAACAATGATATACTTCTAAAAATACAGCGCTCTCGAAATTGAATAGGTCCAACTCTCGGTAAATGTTTTCTAATACGAGGAGCAAATATGAGACTTTTAGGAAGGGTTTTCAATTCTATTCAACTTCCGTAACTCATTGAGGATTTTTTTAAAGTTAAGGCTGCCATGTTCAATCATCATAAAATACAATATTTAAGCAAATTCAATATGCATAAAATATCATCAGCAAAATACTTTATAATCAATCATTTAAAACTAATATTTTATATATTTTAGAATAAAAAAAATGTTGTTTTATCTTTTCTTTGAAAAATAATCAAATATTTTTTAAAGAAAAATGAAAATCTATATAACTGGTTAAAAAACTCTCTATCAATTACATTTCTTCCTTAAACAAAATTAATTTTAATTTTTAAAATTAATTCTTCAAAATTTACAGTGTAATGCAAATCAATAAAATATTTCTCGTTTTATATATTCAAAACTAATTTAATAAACATTTTTACAACAGAAAGGGTAAACATTTTTGAAAGGGTAAACATTTTTAATGTTTCCATAAAATCATGTCATTTTTATTTTAGAAATAAATTTTTTTTTAATATTTAAACCTATTGATTCATGAGTAGTTTCTTTTATTAAATTCTGATTAAAATGTTCAAAGCTTTAGAAGTATGTAATTGTAAAAAAGAAGTATATATTGTAGAAGTATATATTGTGAAAAATATATATTGTATGCAAGGTATATATGAGATTTTGAAAAATGAGTTATGATTCATATTAATTTTCACTTAATTTGAAATTCATGTTTCATAATCATTATAAAAAATATAAAAAATGCCTTAACTATCATAACATTCTTCAAAACAAAAATAAATATTTAATTATGTATTTATTTATTTTAATAAACGTAAAAAAGTACCACAAAAAATCGCTTTAACAACTATATACATATATACATTTATATATATATATATATGTGTGTGTGTGTGTGTGTGTAAGTGTGTGTTTGTGTAATAATGATTACTTTACTTTTATGTGTAGCTAATTATAAATATATGATAAATTTGTTTCAGTTAATTTCTCTTTTCATTGGAAGTGTTATGTAATTAATCTTTGAATATTTAATGTGTTGGAATTCTTATTAATTAAAGATTTAATTTTTTACACCTCAGAACATACGGAAATCACTCACGTTATCACTGTAGGGGCACTTTTTCCTCATGATTAATATTTATCAGACACGAACATACAATTTCAAAAGATTTCTAAATTGCTACTAGCATTCATGCTAGAAGTTAAATTCCATACTTAAATAATGCTCAAGTCAAAATATTATACTGGCAGCTTATGATTGTAAAATTAATAACACCGTATTCTACATTTGAAGAATACTTTTTGAGTGTGTGTTGTAAGTACTGATGTACTCGCAAAACATATATTACTACAAATCGTGCAAATACTATTTTAAGTAGGTAACACTGATATGTGACAATAGAATACGAAAACATTTAGCAAAGCTTTCATGTATTACGGATATATAGTTTAGTTTTGATCAGAAAATTATGGAATAAATGAGAAAGAGACTTATGAAAAACAATGTGCCTATCATTAAAAAAATACTTAATAAATAACAAAACAGTCCTTTTCTGTAGCAATAACTTCCTAATATAATCAATATTAATAAATTCTATAAATTTTAACTAATATTAATAAATTCATAATTGTGTGTTTGCTTGTTTAAAAATGAGTGTTCCAAAAAATCCTTGAATTTAATTATTGAAAAGTCCTTAAAATAAACAATATAATAAATAAAAATCCTGGAAATTTAAATAAATCCATGCATATACACCATAAATTTGCAATATTTATACATTATTTTTCACATGACCTCAGATGTCAAACCGACTGTTAAAGACCAGCTTTTTGTATAGTTAAACTGTGTGTGGTTATTTACAATATGGTATTTAATAGCATGCTGTAATTAGTAGATTTGATATAAATCAAAACTTATGTTTTCTAAGTTTGCATTTTTTTAACATTTCCTTTCCTGACTAGTGAATGTTAAGTTTCTCTTCCACCAATGAAATAATTTTTTGTTCTATTTCAAGCAGAAAACTGCATTAATAATCATTTGAAATATGTATAATACTCTAAGATTAACCACTGTATGTAAAAAGTGAATTGAGTGATAGACTTACAGAACTTCAAAATTTGCGTGCAGCATAATTAAAAAGTTAACAAAGCATATAATATTTGTTAGCTTCAAATAATGTATTTTCATATGTTAATGGTTTTGACGCCACGTAATAGGTAATGAAACTGATATAAGTATGTTATAAGACATTTTAGAAATACATTCCAATGGAATTTGCTTGGATAGTAAGCAGCTTCAAAAAGAAAATAATCCCTAAAATTTCCACTCACTCACTTTGAAAGACACGCATGCACCAGATCCACTTCCCATAGTTGATAAGTTGCTGAGATCGAACTTAAGATTGCTCGCTCTTAAGATAATTGTTTTATCACTTGGATGCGGAAAGTATGCAGATGAATTTTAATTAGAGACAATGGTAGCCTAGTGGTTAGGGCATCAGACTTACGTCCGGTACAGCTGGGCTCTATTCTCAAGAACTGCCGAATACATGTGATATTCGTGTTCGTTTTATCTGTGGAATCAAAATTCCTGTGGTCAGTAGTTGACTAGTTCGAATTCTTATAATGGTCTGAAGAACATTTCCTCCCTCTCTAGAACCAAACCACTGAGCAAGTGGATACTCTGGTGGCGCCATCTATCGGAGTAGTCTTAAAGCAAAGGCATACTTTAACTTCTGTGGTGTTTTGATAAATGAAAGATGCACCCTTCTGACTTAATTTCTCATAGACGTCGGGTAGCAAAATTATCTTGTCTGAGTATCATAAGTAAAATCAACACGAATTCGATCATTTTTTATAATATCAGGTAGTGGACAGGGTTACCATAACATCTGTTGGAATTTTTTTTTTAATTTTGTACTGGGTATTGAATATAAAAATGTTTATTTATTCTGTAGAATTTATGTGTCCTAAGAGAGGAAACTGTGTTAACTCCCAAGCTTCTACCTAACCAGATGTGCATACAAAATTTAGGAGCCTAACATCCCAGTAGTTTAACGGTCGCAGGGATCGAACTCAAGATTTTCTACACCCCAGAGAGTATTCTACCACTAAGCCATGCTGAAGAGATTATACTAAACACACCCTGTTTGAAATTAATAAAGATAATAAAGAATAAATGATAATTAACTATCAGAATTCAAATCTTCACTTTTTGAAAAGTTAAAAGTTAATCACTGTTATATTTAAAAGCAGTTGATATACTTTTCCACCGAAGAAAACCCCTATAGATAGATTTAAGGAAAATTCTTTATTTATTTTGAATATATTCTTATGTTAGATAAACAATAATTTATGTAATAAGATCATGATAAAATTAATAAAATGGTAATTCTATTATGTTACTGCAATTAATTGTTATATCGCAGTAAATTACATTACGAACTAAATGAAAAAGTTCAGTTAAATAGTAAGCCTTACACAAATTACTGAATACGAACAGTTAGATATCCCTTTACCTCATAAATAACATTAATTAAGTGGTAAAAGTAGCACTTTCATATCATAGCATAAAACCATCGCATAAATCCTTGTTGTTTTTAAAAAATGTTATTAACAAGAATTTTTATGTTTGCCACATAGAAAGACACAATTTCGAATTCAATGCAATGAGACTAATCAACGAAGGCTTTCTTAACTGTGGAAGTTTGAAATGTTTGCATTAAACGTTGTAGTAATTCAACTAAACTTTATATTTCTGAAAGTCGTGTTTAATAGTTACTTTTTTTGGATGATTAAGTACTTTTGACATGAAACTAAATCATTAGCAATCTTATTGCGTGTCTTGAAACTTCCATGTGAATGTAAGCTCAAGTAGTCACATGAAATTACTTCACAATGGATTAATGGTTAATTAAAGAATAAATGACCACAGTTCTCTCTATATACTTGTTTTTTTTCTCTTGTTTAACAAATTGAAAACCATTAATTATTTTCCAATAAATTATTTTAGTTTATTTATACCATTTCTTAAGAGCATAAAATAAAATAATTCATTACATAATAAATTATTTTACTTTAATTTATTTAGAAAAAACATAATAAATTTAAATTATTTATATTTTTTTGGTAAATTTCACCTAATTTTGCATTTTTATGTAGCAATAGTCATATAAAAATTTCTTTCGCTAAGACTAAATAAATGTGTGTGAGATCTTATTAACTTTTCCTCGATTATTTTAAATACGCACATAGATTTTCCAGATCAAACAGGAGTGTTTCTGACATAATTTTAAATTATAATCATAACTAAAACTAACATAAAAATAATTTATTATTCTAAAATAAATTTAATTTTCTATTGTATTTTGCAATAGGGATATATCTCTTTATAGTTCAGCAGTTGTTGTTGCATCTGCATACTACACTCTACCTAACTCTGAGTTTTTTCTACCAGTTACATAAAAACAGCCGGGTAGTATCTTCGTAATTTTGAAGTAAAGATCTAACAGAAGACCCTCAATACTTGCCCTGTCACATACAGAGGTATCATTTCATTGGGAGGACATTGCAACCATGCCCAGTTTTAACATGTCCCGGCCACCAATAACGAACAAGGAGGATCTTCGGTCGGCCGGAATTCAAACTCACTACCTTCGGATAGTGAGAACGACCAGGAATAGTCCAGCAGCAGTGAATCAGCAACTACTGGGAAGCCACTTGCCTTCGTTAAATCTTTTCCGCGGTAATAATGAGTAGATGCAAACGCTCATCAGAGACAGTCCCTAAGTGTTTCAAGGAATATGCATTGATGCGTTTTCTGGTGGATTCAATAGCTCAACAAAATGTTAATCATGTACTGTTATTGATCTTATTTCCAATCCAATAAATATTTATTTCTTCAATTTTTCACTTAATTTAAGAAATTTAGATTACAAATACAATAAGAGCAAAACTTTTGTCCATTGTTTTACAAAATTTTTCCTCAGCTCCAATTTTATATGTTTTTTCGTTACAACAGGGATAGAAACTGGTCTTCATTTATCATTACCCAGTGGACACATGTGAACCAAGTCACGGAGGCAAGTAGCATTAATTATGCCATATCACCATAAACCCAAGGTGGCCAGATCCACACGTCATCTCAGAAGAAAGGACACAGAAACACAAAGAGAAAGAAATACCCATTTCCGAACCGGGATTTCAACCCAGAACCCACATTCTAGGTGTCAGTAAACTTAAGCCACTCAGAAATTGGTCGGCATAATTTTATATTTAAAATAGGTAAAAATATAGACTCTTGAGTTCATATATTTTATACTATGACAGGTATTTTAATAGTATTTACTGTGAAAAGTTTTCTATATTTCAGGTTCTGGAATAAGATATTCGTGTTTAAAACACTGTTTTATAATTTAATTAGACTTCTTATCCTCGTTTTCCATTCCCATACAAACTTTTGTGCATATATTTAATCAACAGTTTTATATTTTCATGTTAATTTCCTATCACTACACTACTATGCGTGACACGTATTGATGGAATGCATTTCCCTTTATGTGATAGCATTCCTATTAATTTTCGTAGCTTTAATTTAACTTTCGAAGAGTCTATGAACCATAGCCAGTCACGTAACTGGAGTTGATATCCAAGAGCATCGATTACTAAACAAACATTATGGCATAAAATTACATTGCAATCTTCAAGGAAATAGTCTTTAAAATAATGAAGTCGAATATATTAAATGCTGACCTGTGTTCGTTACGATTCTAACCTTTGAGTCTGAACTTAAAAGCTCCATCGACGGTTTTGACTAATTTGATTCCCTTATAAGGTTATTAAGATTTGTTAAGATAAGGATCGAGTTCTGATGAACTAGCTGCATCATAGGTAAGCTCATTTCTCTCCTTTTCTTTTATTTTAGTGTGAATTTAGTCTCAGTTCATTATGGGGATAAGATTTTGACACATTGGTACACTCTCACACTCGGACACATACTCTTCACACTTGGGCACAGGTATCAATGTGGATGTCAAATTGTGATACTTTATGATATATTTTGTTTCAGATGTTATTCATCTAATGTTTTTATGCATAAATAACAGGATGTTGTAGGATTCTTCATAACCCTCCAAATCATTAAGTTTTAAAACAGCATATGATGAGTGCCATTTTTCCATCCAATCGCAAGCCTAATATCTGATACACAACATATCTCTGAAATCTAGTTTTCTATCAAATTCATCAACTTTCCAGCCGAAGTACAGTTCATAATATTTGTTCGCAAGTGAAGTGAAATGTCTTCTTCGAGACTTCAATGTCAACTATTCACAAGTGTAGCAGAAGTAATATTTATTTAATTTGAACCATTTTTGGCATAATAAAATGTTTATGAAACATTAAACAAATAAAACAAGAGAAAATCGTTACAAAAAAAAAACGCATATATGTTTTCCAAGCTCACAACTGTTTTAAATACTGCTTACTAAAGTAAGATAATGGCTAACATGTTAAAACATGAAAAAGTATAAATGAACTTAGAAAACGTTCCAACATACCTTTCAATCTACTCTTATCATCAAATTATTATGATTAAATTTATCCTTCATTTGTAAAAATCGAAGGAAAATGCAAATAACATTCATAAAAAATTTTTTGCGCGATGAAATATTTGGATGCACAGTATGTAAAAGTAAAATAATTATTTAATTTTCTTGTGAAAAAATTATATTGATCTTTATAACTAGTTTTACATTAACTTTAGAAATGAAACAGTGATAAATTGTAAAAAATTGTTCATAGAAATAGACTATTTTAAAGAAAATGAAGGAGATCATCAAGAGAAATGGCGACGAATCCTTCAGAAACTAATGATACACCTAAAATTTTAGATTAACTTAGGATTAATATGTAATTTTAAGAAAATTCGAATATGCAGATATGAATGAATTATCCATGAAAAAGGAGAAACCAACGTTGCAATGTAATCCTGCAGCACAAATTAATTGTTAACAACGATTTCATTGCATACGATGAATTGTGAATATTTTTTATATGAATGTGCTTCTGTAATATTTCATTATGTCTTCTATGAAGAAATGAACCCACATCTATAGTTTGAAGATGATTATGAACCTTTTAAAATATCTATTCTTAAGAAGAGTATTGAAACAACGAAAAGAAAATTTCGATAACGAGTAAAACAGACAATCGTGTATATTTGACTCATTACCTAAACACTAGAACTATATGATATTTTAAAACAATTTATTGGTATTTGAACATTTTAGCCAATAGAAAATAATATTTATATCTGAATTTGTGTGGCGAAGAGAATTTTTTTAGCTAATTTGATGAAGTACTGAAGTTATATTTTAGTTCAAATCATATTCTTCCAAGCAATAGCTATCAAAATATTCATGATGAAATAAAATCAATAACCCATATTTTCGGATACGTGCTTGAAAAATTAAATTCATTACTTCAATTCACTTTGCAGTTTTTCATAATGTAGCTGTTAAAATGATGATGTTTAATGAATGATGGTACATTGAAAATCTATTACCAAATAAAGAAAAGAAATTCAAATTTCATTCGAGGTCATTTCAGATATTTTTCTTTTTCTAGTACCTGAAAAATTGATGTTAGTGTCTATAATTTTAAGCAAATTTTTGAAAATAATTTCCATGCCCATAAATGAATCATTTGTTTGACATCACAGAAATAAATGTCAAAATATTATTGAAAAAGACACGGCTAAAGAGATGTTTCCATCCAACCAGATATGATTTTTGGAAAGCATGTTTGCAATGAACATCTTTATCTTGACGATGCACATATTTACATCAATTCGCATGATCATTTGCAATAGGATAATTATATAGAGAAGTATTATTGAACAGGTACACAGTAGGAGATTTATTCACCGGACACTAGTTTCAGTAATCATGTTTGCAATGATTGCCTTGAGGAAGATGTTTCACTGCCATCATTTCCTTTTGCTTTAATAATTTTGAAAGCAAACAATCTTTTTAAAAAAATTAATTTATTTTAATTTTCAACGATCTGACGAGTCATGTAGAAACAAGCATTTTCAATCTAACACATTGAAAAGCAACGAAGTATCTTGACATTTAACTGTTCTGTAGGTACTGCAAAATTCCTGTGATTTATCTCCTACAGCTTGCATTCAATGACATATCCACAGTGTTAAGCAAATATGAATAATTTCGAATACAATGTAAATAAGTAAAAAAGATTTTGGTGATAAGACAGCAATCTTTACGGAAAGCTAACCATTTGTGATATAATTCACTTAACTGGGAGAATTAGTTTCACTTTAGCTAGCAGCTAAAAATCACTCTTAGAATTAAATACATATATATTTTCTGTATATCTAACTATCTTATATTGTTTCTGTACATCTAATTATCTCTCTTACATTGATATTTCATTTGTTATAAACGTCTCAAATCATATAGGTTGTATCAAACGTTAAAGGAGTGGTTTATTGAAAATATAGGTAAACATTTCTCTTTAGAGAAAGATTTACAGGGGTTTCATTCACTGAAATCAGCAGCTCATTTTTCTGTTTTCTTGATGATCCTTAATTTGCAGAAATTAGATTTTTTCTTCTTTTAATTTCGATTTCCATAAAAATATAAATACGAAAAATAAAATATACCATATTGCGAATTGAAATATTCTATATTAAAAAGATTCTAATCGTAAAAGCAAAAAATTTATAAAAATTAACTTTAATAAAATTTTAAAATTTGTTTAGTTCTAGAATGATTAAGTATTAAAACATTATAAACATTATCCATATAAAAGTTAAGCGTTCAAACTTATTAAAATATGAGCTATGTGTTAAATTAAATCTCTACTATTATATATATATATTATTATTTTATATGATATTAATTTATCTTTTTATTCCTTTCTGCTTTAGAAGCATTACTTCCTGTAAGACAAATGTAATAGGAATACATAGTACCAAATTATGTAAATTAAACAACATCCATTTTCTTAGTCCCTCTGTTTAATGGATCTCCATGTTCGACTATAAATTACAGTATTATCACAATAAGTATAATTTTCAAGAACATTTTATTAATTTAAAATTTTGCCATTAATATTTACAAGATATAAGCGAAACAGCATCCTTTCTACATATTTTCCTTTCATTTTAAAGTCCGCAAAACTTTCTAATATAAAACTTTCAACCTATAGCTAAAGAATATGGTACAATATGGTAAAGAATACAAAAGGTAAACTTAAAATGACAGCATTTCTTGTTTACCTTTTGTTTTAAGTTTAAATTAATTGTCTTTGTTAAAGTGATTACAAAGTTAAAATTAAATATTTTTTTGTTATTAAAGTTTTAGTGTAGCTAAAATGATACTAATGATGTATAAGTAATGAGTATACTTATAATGAATAGTATTAATTCATTATATATTTATATACTCATTGATATGGAAGTGAAGAATTATTTAATTTAAGTAATATATTCATGAAAATACCCTTATAAATAAAATGTGAATAATTTTCAATGTATAAACATTATAGATTATTTCATCCCTATCTGATTACGAATATATATTTTCATAAATCTTGTAATAGTTGTTTTTGCATCTACTGCTTTTTTTTAATTAAAAATTAAACTAAGAACCAATTTTTTAACATTTTCTATTAAATTAAATATTTAGATGAAATAAATAGTTAATAGGTCGTTACTAATGCATTCTTAAATAGTTAAACTAATTTATGGGAAGCTTAATAAATTTGAAGATCTTAATAATTGCAGGCAATAATGAAAACAATCTCATAAATCAGTGACTTACATATGTGATAGTGTAGACATAAATTAAATTTCTCTATTTACCGCATTAATATTTAGGAACAATGTACTGCAAAAGAAGTTTGAAAGTACATTGTGTGTTACTAGTTCCCAGTTCATCTGTGTGTGTGATTACATAGTCGCATGTATCTCTGTGATTATTCTATGAATTGCTTACTTGATTCCGTTTTGAGTGATGCTTTAATCTAAAAAAAGCAATTGCAGTGCTGCAAGGAACTTAGACAGCAGGTCAATCAAAATAAATCTTGTTCCCGTCCTCTCTATTTCCTACTTCAAATGTGGCTAAAGATTTTCAAAAGCCAGCAGAAGCTTACCACCCAGATTGAATTTTTCTTAGTGTTGAAGTTGTTCTGTTGTGGTTTGAAATCTCACTTCATGGTTTGGAGAATGTCGCTATGTCACATGATTTGAACAGGTCACTAGAATTGTCAACATCCATCATTTCTATGGCCAAGAGCACTTAATTGCTACTTATCCTACTGGTGTTGAAAAGCCTACACACCAGGTCTAAAATTCCACAGACACAACAGATCCCCAAAGATTAGATATTGCCGATCCCATCATGCTTCCAGGAGACGCCAAAACAATTAAAAAGACAAGAAAGACCGACAGAGAAGAAAAATTAAAAATAAGAAATAAATTTTCTCCCCATTCAAGAACCTCAAACTTTTTAGGTGTTCGCTTCTAAATTTCTGCATGAGAGATTGAAGAGGCCATTCACTGCATAACAAGGACAGATCAAGTCTGTTGGTAGCAAACTGATTTTTAAAGGCATTGGACACCATATCATTGCTGTCTGTTTAAGAAGTGAACCTCGGAGGGAGGAAGCTCAAGTAAACTGATTAAGTGCATTCATTGGACATTGCGCCCATCAAGGTGATACTTCCCGTATTCACCGTGCCAGAATTAAAATTTTTGCTTAGTCATAGTTTCAAAAACATAATGCATACCTTCCTAGTTCAGAACAGATTTGGAATTAAAAGGAAAAAAAATAAGGAAAAGTTCTGAGTCTGGTTGTTATTTTTTTTTGGATATGTCTGAAAGTTGGAGCAATGTGTGTATGTGGTTTGGTATAGTTTCCCATTTATAGTTTTTTATTTTTTATTTTTTTTTTTTTATTTTTACAAAACCGCAGTATTTTTTTTATCAAGTTTTACTTTAAAATGAGTATTATCAGAATTTCATTTGGAAATAAAAACTCAGAAAAATATAGTTAATTATTAAGTTCAATAGTCTAAATTCATTAGTTAACATCTTAAAACTACCCATATTTGCTGTAGTATGAATTAAAATTAAAGTTAAAAATTGATAGCAAATAAGTAGCACTTCTTTTTTTATTAAATGTTTTTTATGCTTTTGATTCGATATATTCGATATCTGCAGTGGCAAAAACATTGTTATTTTTGTAACTGATTAGGAACAATATAATTGTATAAAATTACGAATATTTATTAGATATTAATAGTAATGTAGATACTCTAAACAAAACAGGAAGATGTCTAATAATAAACCCCATTAAAATTACTAAATAGGTGATGGAAAAAGTGGATAGTTACTGACAGCAGAGAATAAATAAATAAGAATTCGTCTGAATCTGATTGACCGGCTTTTCTTTTAGCAATAACAAAGATAAAAACAAGTAATAAACTGTTGCCAATCAAGTATGATTAAAATGCATACAATCATTCAAGCTTTTAAAAAAATATTGGCTTTATAATGAAAATATCAAACAAAAATGAAAAGCATACATATGAAAGTTCAACTGAATCTGAGCTGTTGACTTGAATTCTTCAAAGAACGGGAAAAAAATTAAAAAATTAAGAAACTAGTTTAGAATCTGGTCGATAAATATATAAATAATTATATATTCAAGTTTCTAAAATTGAAGAACTTAGAAAATATTATGCAATAACAATTGAAATCATTCATACGAGAGATGATGGAATAGTGGAAAAATTGTTCAGAAAATGGAAATAGATAAGAATTCGAATGTTTCCTAGTGACTAGAATGACTAGAAATGACTAGAATTCCTTAAAGGATGTAAAGGACCAAGAAGTAAAGATCTTAGTGAATCTTGGGGAACGAGAACAAATAATAAACCTAAGAAAGAGACTGAACTAGACTGAAAACGCTTCATTGTTGAGGATGAAGATGAATTATTTAGTTAAATTAGATTTAGATCTAGCATTCTAAGATGAGAAATTAAACCTTAAAAATCGAAACATCAATATATTGATAATTACTATAATTTTTAGTCCTATTTATTCTGTATTTTTAATTGTTTTATAAATTTTATACATTCATAAGTGAGTCGTATCTTCAATAAACTCCACATATTTATTACTCCTTTTATTATGATCGTTTTATGAATATTTTGTTACTTCTAGTTATCTCTCTCATATAAAAGTTAAGTGATAATTTCAATTGTTTGCACCTACTATAAAAAAAAAAAAAAACACCTTGACTACAAAATTTTACAGAGAAGGAAATCTGAAATATTATATTTAATATTTAAATATTATTTAAGAGAGAAGATAATGTCCTAAAATTTATCAATAGAAGATATTATTCCTCTTCTTTGATCCTGGTAACCATGAATTCTTTTGAAACAAAGATAAGTCCTATAGCAATACAAATGAATTATTAATCATGATTTGAGCTTGAAAGCGAATAAATTTAGCAATGTTGTAGAATTCAGCGCTGATTGAAAACTATAACTCTGGTTAATCGCTAAACAATTGCTTAAATCTGTGCACATATAATATTCTAATAGAAAACCATATCAAAATATGTCATTTCTTGCAATTATTTTATTAGTGCACAATATATTGATTATGTAGGGAATGTTGCACAATGCTCTATTTTATTTTATCTAAGCATAATTTGGAGTTTTAAATAGAATTTAAATTCCGTCTATATTTGCGGAAAATATTAAATGAAAAATTCTTCAATAGAAAGTCATTTCAAATTAAAAGTATTCATGAGTTTAAATTAATTTTTCTAACACACAACTCTTATCTATTAAATATCATTATCATTACTTTAGCAAAGTTACAGAAAAAAAGGATAATGATTTGTTATTAAATAATATTATCCCTCGATAAGCTAGAGTTTTCTACAAATTTTATAATTAAGTTGAATAATAAAATTAAGCTGGAATTTCTACAATAATAAATGCTATGAAAACTTTAAGTTAAAAAATAACAGTTTGGAATTTACTCTAATAATATATCCTTTAAAACCTTTTTGAATAAATTAAGATAATTTTCTTCAAATGTCAAATAAATTCTCAATTCACAAACATTTATCTAATGTAATTAATTAAACGTGATTATTTACTTTGAGTATTATTTAAATGATTCTCATGATTGTGATGAAAATTCAATTGTATAAATGTATAGAAATTAAATTCCTACTACTTTACTTCAATGGTATTCAATGAGTTCTAAAAATATAATTTAAAATTTTAGCTGATATTTAAAAATATTTATATTCAATTCCTAAACTCATTAAATTTTGGGAAACTTGAATTACAGTCAAACTGGAATACATTAAAATATTAAAAATTTCAATGATTATTAAAATTATGTATTTAAATTTATGCAAAAATTATATTTGATTTTAATCTAAAAATCATTCACGTTAATTTATATTAGTAAATATTTACTAACGAAATATTTAGAAAGTATTGATTTAACAAACCACTTGCATTTAAATTGCGTTGAAAAATTTTTAGGCCATTAAATTAAAATACTCATACTGTTCCCTTGATTAGAAGCGATAAGAGATATCTGATCAGTTTATCAATATTTAAAAACATCCTAAAATATATTTAAGCAGAGTAAAGTGTTAAAAAAAACATTTCACAGTTTCGCAATATATTTATACTCAGAGAAAAATATTGTAAAATAAGATTCTCAGAATTTTTATGTCTAAAAGTTTATGCAGTCAAAATGATAAGATTTTTATTCATAAAAAATTAATTACAAAATTAAACATATATATGATAAATATACTTGTGAATAAAATTAAACTATTTTCTGTCATAATCCTCTAATGCCTTCCTAATATTTAACTAACCGCCACTGAATTTTATTAAAACTTAGCTCATTAATATAATATTTTCAATAAATTTCACATAATATTTAATGAATGAAAATTGTGCAAATATACACAGAATTTTTAAGATGAATTATATATTTAATTTTAAATATGTTTGTGTCTGTAGATTAGTTTTTTACAAATAAAGAAACTAGGCGCATGAAGACATAATAAATTATCGATCTTATAAGGTCTTTAAAACTTTTACAATGCATTTTGGAACTTTGTATTACATATATTGACAGTGTAAATACTTCACTTGGAGTAAAATACTAATATCAAATTGTCCATTTCCATAAATTTTTAATCAAAATTAATCGAGAAGTAAACCTATTAAATAGATAAAGTTTAATTAAATTTATCGACCAGTAAAAATTAAATTTTAACTTACCTAATAATGATAAAAATTAACAAAAAATCTAGAAAAGTAAAATTTCGAGTGTTTCTTTAGTTCTCTGTTAGGGAAAGATGAAAAGAATGAACAAAATTAATATGTAATCATTTCCCAATAAAAATAATTTCTAGAAAGAATTTTTAAAAATTAATTAATAAATACTTCTTACTTAATAATTATTTCGCGATAGTTAAATATTTAACTAATTATTTGAATCAGATCTTGTTTGTAGTGCTCTTACTTGCTCTTGTCTTTTAAAATGTAAAAATAGCATTTTTGGAAGCAATTTTATTGCTCGGACTCCTCTATTTCAAACCACAAAACAAGTCAAAATCTCAAGAAATTAAAAAATAAATAATTAACAATCTGCTATCAAATCGTTGATTCTGTTGATTCAAACAATATTTTTTTTAAAATGGGATTTCTAAAAAATATATATTATTAAATATTAATAAGCAATCTTTGAAATTATTAATTTTCAATAAATAGTATTTTAATATCGTAATTGTTACGATAAGTTGTAGAATCGTCATAAAATATCACAACTGATTCTGATGCTGAATTTATTAGATTAATTTTTAAATCAAGAACTAGAATCAATAAGATACTTTTATTTAAGTTATTTATTATTTTTACTTAAAATAACTTATTTTAATATAAAACTAATTTTTCTTCTTATAGTTTTAACGATTATGAGAAATTATTACAACTATTCAAACGAAATTCTCGGTTAATTGCATCACTTTTTAAATAATTTGTAACGGGTTAATCGAGTAGTCTTGGAAACTATGAGGGTAATTACACTTTTATTGGTTCAAGGGCTCAAATTTAATTGGTCCAGCTTCTTTATCTATGGCAAAACGGATAAAGTTCTTTCTTTGGTTGTACTAAATTGAATTAAATGCGATTATCTAAAAATAATTTATTTTAAAAGTGATATGTTCTTAAGTTGCAGCTAAGGTATTTGTTTTATCCAAAATATTGAATTTGTAAGCATTTCTCTACAAGATTTATATTAAGGCTGGTTTTTAACGACAACTTTCAAATTTCAAAGATTCATAATTATTCCAAAGTTATTTAACTAAATTTGTCTACTGACATTTTATCTTGAAAATCAATTTCATCACCAGTTGTAACAAATGTTTAAATTAACATTAGATTTAAAATATTATCTTCGCTTGCATTTTTTATTCAAAAATCATATTAAGGGGTTTATTTACAAAGAATTCAAATATATAATGGAATCATAACTATTCGACTTTAAATTTAGTATGACTATCTAACAATTTTCATTTAGAAACATTGCTTCACATTGAATTATACATAACATTTCAAATAGACATAAAATTACATAAAACCCATATGAAGACGAAATATTCGGCAAGGATTTTTCACCTTCATATGGCTTAATTTTGAATCATCATGAATGTTTACCATAAAAACTGATAATTATTATAAATTTAATTAAATGCAATCACATACCGATAATTTGTGAAGAAAAATCAGTCACTTCAGTTTGCAATTTATATTATATATACATTAGTTTTAAAAAAAAAACTTCATTTACTATTTTCATATAAAAATCATATTAAGATATAATCAAAAAGAGTTTTGCATAACAAGGACTCATAAATTCATGAAAATAAACTCAATATAATTGCTTATCAAATGTTTCTGAAAAATCGTTTCATCCTGAATGGTAAATCTTAACTTCATTAATAACATTATTCATATACAACGTAAGAAAAAAATGTTCTTGACGTTTTTAATTATTCTAAAGAATATATCCTACTGAAAATTTAGCCTATTGTTAGTCCTCGAAGTAATCACTATCAGCTTCCTGCACATTCTGCAAACGTGTCTCCCGTTTTGAAATGCCGTTGATGTAAAATTCGGGGTTTTTTATCGCAAAGAAGCCGGTGACTGCTTCATTCCTGAAATATTCTCGCGTATCAGCCATAAACAGCACACTATTGTAAATAACCAGCTCTATCTTCGTCTTTCTCAATGTTTTTGCACATGTTCCAATCGCTGCGAGTAAAGTTCCACAGTTACCGTTTGGCTCATTGGTAGCAACTCACAATGAATGAATTCACGACAATTCCACCATACACCAGATTCATAAAACAAGGACAAATCTCCCGACTTGAATTTGTAAAATCAGTGTCTTGCCTTACATTTATTCACTACACTAACCACAAACGCTTGACATATTTGGTAACTTGATGCAAAGATGACAAGCAAACTTTGAAGATGTAAAGTAAACACCACCGAAAAACATCCTACGACATTTCCATTTCTTCTTGCTACTGTATGAATGTGGACAGTAGACCTGCTTATATAATGAATGATATTTCTTTCTATTCTTATATATATATATATATATATATATATATATGGATAGGTGTCAGAACCCCTTCATACACTAATCTGCTGAATTAATAAAAAAATTAATAAATACTTTAATAAATACTGATTTTCATTTCCTTCAGTGAGAAAGTGAAAATGAGAAGAACTTTTTTGTTTACGTCATAAAATCCACATATATATACAACATACAGTAAGAATTATTTATCTCATCGAATTAAAATTTTGGTAAACTTAACTAATTAAGAAAATTTACCAGAGTGATTTCTCTTTAAGAGTTTAATCATCTCAGATTATAACTCTTATTCTATATTGAAAATTTATTAACAAACTTTATGCAAAAAAATATTGAGATCTCATATTCAGCATCAAGATTCTCATATTGCAAGTACAAATGAATCAAAATATGTTTAAATCACATTGATTGTGGTCCTATCAATTATTATTCTTAAAAATACTTTTATTTAAATTTTTTAAAAAAATCACTTTTTTTTAATTTGCTGTCACTTTAGTTTAAAAAGAATTCATAGTAAATATCAAATTTAATACGCAATTTTTTTATAAATACCATATGATGATGGAATATTCAAAATAATTTTGACTTTCAAGATTGTATGAACTAAATTTTAAACATCGAAATGTAAAATAATATCCACAAAAATACAAAAATAACAATTCAATTTAAAAGAAAGGGATTACAGTACTAGTTAGAGTAAAGTTCCAAAATATAATAAAAGTCATTTTTAAAACAATAAAATCTCTTTTTAAACTCGAATCTAAATAGTTGTTTACAATTGGAAGAAAAAGCGTCTAGAAAAGTTTATGAGACGATACTGAAATAGTATCATTGATCAAATAAAGAACAAACAATAATATTTTCAAAATATTACATCATTTTTAAATTCTTGAATCTCTATTTTAATGTATTTTTCCTGTGAGAAATATATATAATATAATATAATATTATATATATATATATATATATATATATATATATATATATATATATATATATATATATATATATATATATATATATATATATTATATATATATATATATATATATAACATAGAAAACGATAAGAAATATAAACTAAAATATTGTGCAAGAAAACAAACAAACATATTAAAAATAGGGATTTTTATAAATTTCATATTTTAATAGTTTCTTAAAGGCACAAAAAGATGCTGTGAATATTATATGAGAAGATGCAACGTCTATAATATTGATCAACTAAATCAAATCACAAATATATGTAACCCTAGAATATCTTTAAAATATTTAATTCAACGATAAATAGAAATGTGAAATGAGAGAAATGTTCCTAGATACAATTATAAAAATATTCATAAGCTATAATATTAATTAAGTCAATAGACGTATTTCCAAAATACAGAATTAAATAATTTTGTAGAAAGATTTATGAGAAGATGTAAAAAGCTCTGATACTGATAATATTGAGGGGAAAAAATATATATACAATTTTCACATCCGCTATTTTAACATTGGTGTCAGAATTGAAAACAAATAAAAGACTGAAAATTCCTAGAAGAGGAGGCAAATCATGAAATATTAATTAAACTAAGCAAATGTCACACAAATCAAGTAAGACGTAATCCAAATTAAATAAGAAAAGGAAAGGTGAATTATATATTATGTAATATTACATTTAGCAGTTGTATTTGCTGTAAATAATGAAATACATATAAATTAAAAAATACAATTTACTAATTTTAAACTTTATAATATAACAATAACACTTTACAAATAAAAAATTAACATGTTTTAAATATATTTATAAAAATTTTTTATTCTCCAAATATATAGTATAAAAAACGCATATTAGTTCCACACTAAAAAACATATATTAAAGGTCATAATTTTATCACGAATTTAGTTTGGACTTGGTAGTTTGATGACTGGTAAATATAGTATTGAGTTTTTCTTAATATGCTAATAATTAATTAAATAATTTTTATTTGTGGACTTTTTAGAAATATTCTCAAAATATTTTATTCAAAGAAGAATGAGTTTATTAAAAAATATTTACCGATCAAATTCTTAATCATATTAAAAATAAATATAGGAATATGATTAATCGACCACCGATCCTTTCTGAAATAGCAATCTTAATTGCGTGAAATCCAAGCTCAAATGTGTTCTGTTTCGTCAAAAACTTCTAAATACTTGTCTTCTTAAATGTGCTAATAATAAGTCACAATATCTGATTTATGAGGAAAATTTTTCAAAGTCCAACAATAATTGTTAAAGAATAGCAAGGGGAATGATGTAACCTAATTCAATTTTTGTATGCATAGATATTTTTTGATGTGACTTAGATAATTTTATAAATTTGTACAATTAGTTTTATCTCGTGTCTCATAAGTTGATTGAAGTAATTAATTTTGAGTTATAAATAAAATACATTTTAACTAAGTTAATGTATGTAAATATTGCTTTGTAGTTGACACAAATTCGCTTAATTGATTATAAAGATTTAATATTTTAAATTTAATTTTAGAATTTATTTTTATAAGGCTGAAAGTTTCATGGGAGTCGAATAAAGTATATACTAAATATGAATATCATTATCTCCAAAATTCTTAACTATATCTATATAAATGAACTCCCAATATCTATTATAGTGATCACTAAGCATAAATTTAAACAAACTTTAGTAAAGTATATTATATTGCTTTTAACTTGCATTTGATAAACCAATAAAACCAATACTATTTATTATTCCTCTTTTAATCTTTGAATAATAGTTAAACCCTCCTTAGTACCAGATGCGGAAATTTTTTATATCTTTGACGCTTTATACCTTATAAATATTCTTTAATAAATTTGATTCAATTTATAATAGACACTTTCAAAATTTCCTTTTCCATTTTAAATTATTTTTAAAAATTCAATCACGTAAGAAATAATTTCCATATAAAAATTATTCCCATTATATAGTTAAAAATACAAAGTTTATAATTACTTATTTAATAATAGATAAATTTTGTATTCTATTAACTGTACAATACTATAATAATAATATACAAGTAAAAATACTCTTGTTTTAAATACGGAGTGAATTCTGTCACAAAATTATCGTTATAAATTACAGTTCGTAGTTCAGTACTTACATCGTCTACAGTTCGTAATTCTCCAGAAAAGTTAAGATATGCTGCTGTACAACCAGTAGTTTTGGATTTTGCAGTATTCATTGCAAATATTATAGCTGGCAGTTGTTCAGTTCGTAATGCATGGTTGTTACTTACCATCATTGCAAAACGAGGTTTCAAATCTCTGTTTTTGCGTAGGTATGAGACTTTGATTGATGCTCAAAACAAAAATTTACTGTTGCATTACTGCTCTGACAAATTGAGGCCTATTATGATAATAGGTTTCAATTATTAGGTGACGAGGTTATCCATACCTTAAAAATACCACATTAAATAATTCTAAAGCGCATTCTTTAGCTGAATTTTGCTTTAACGGGAATAACTCAACCCATTTCGTCGTACAGTCTTCAACAATAAAAATCCACTTCCTACCTTCAATCGTTTCTGGTAATCGGTTCAAAGTGATAAATGACGATGCTTTCAAAACGTTGAGCAGATACAGGTGTTTGCAATAAACTGGCAGATTTTTGATTCGTTGCTTTGTATTTGATGAATTCTGCACAACTCTTTACGTAATATGAAATGTACTTTCTCATTCCAGTCAAATAATATCTAGATGATATTCGGAAAAAAAGTACCATTAGTCCATAATGTGATGCTGTGGGAGCATCTCGGTAAAGTTTTAGAACTTCTCTTTGATACGAAGGGACAACTAATTGTGTTGCTCCTCAGCTTCAGAGTGGGGATAATAACGGTAGAGTACACCTTTATTCAAGAAGTACCCTCTTTCCGTCCAATTCGCAAATTCAACAATTTTGTTAATATCTTCCAAATAGTCTACGATCTTCTTTAATTCAGGCTTTTCAAATTGTTCCTCCCTGAGTAGACCAGCTGTTCTTGATGGGACATCAATAACAATAGTTATTAAGTCGCTAGATTTTTTATTGTTCTCGTCCATGCTTTCCACAGGTCTGGACAGCATGTCAACCACAACATTACATTTTCCTGGAAAATAATCAATCTTCAAAATGTAAGTTTGAATCAGAAGTGCCCATCTGGATAATCTTCCAGTGGGTGGCGTTAAAGTCATTAAACACTTTAATTTTTGGTGGTCTGATGCTAAGGAAATATCTAGGCCTTCAATATAACTTGGAATTTTTTTAAGTCCCATACGACTGCCAATGCTTCTCTTTCTGTTGTGGAATAGTTTTTTTCAGCAGAGTTTAAAAGTCTACTTGCATATTCGATTCGCTGTTCATCGGCAGGACTTTCACCTTGTAGAAGGACTGGGACTACAGAATAACCACTTGCATCTGTTCGAATGATAAATGGCTTTGTAGGATCGACTTGTTTCAAAACTGATGGAGTTATTAAACATCGTTTTAGAGTTTGAAATGCTTGTTGTTCTGGTTATTTCTGTTTTCAAACAATTTTATTTTTCTAAAGGCATGACTTTGATTAAATTACTTTCAATATTCAATATTTTTTCTTATTTTTTTAGCATAAATAGTTTAATGGAATTTTCATATAAATCATACATTAAACAATATGGTGAGTTAAATTATGCATTTAATTCAGTATGAATTATGTTGACGATTGGATTGTTGTATAAAAATATAATAAAGGAAATAGTTGTTTGTTTAAATTTCAGAAGTTACGTTTATTCCTAATAAGATAAATACTTTTGCATTAATAATTCCAAAAAATGGTTAATGTGTAAATCACATTGAAAAGTGTAGTGTTATAATTGGTATTTCTAGTTTTAAGCTAAAATGAGCTTGTAAAAGACTTCTTGCAAGGTTTGAATTTTAATATTTTACTTAAATTTCATACATAGGAATATATGATATATCGAGATTTGCAGTAAATGGGAATTTTTTTATCATGTTTATTATTTCTCTAAAATTATACTTATTACTTATTAATTAATCCAAAATGGATAATATACGTTTAATTTTTTTAGAGATTTATATATTGTAAAGCAAGTCGTTTTTATTTTTTAATAGAATATATTTTTGAAATCAAGTCAGTATCGTTGAAATTTCATTAGTCAGCAAACATACTAATGTGTATATTTAAATATGTGTATACATATATATATATGCATACCTTTATGTGTGCATATTTGTATAGGAAAATATGTACATGTATATTGAATGTGAAGAATTACATTTAACAAGAGATTTTTTACGCATTTAATTCCAGAAATCATCTTGCTGACTTAAACTATAAATTGGGTTCTTGTTAGCAATTGTACATTTCAGCTAAGCTTAAAATAAACATCTTATTTCTATTTTTCCTTTACTGCTAACATTATATTTGCAATAAAATTTTCATATATTATAATTTTTAAAATTTATTACATATTTTAACAATGAACTTAAGTGATTCTTTAACACCCAAACCTTATATATTGTAAACAACATCATTGGTCATGCGAAACAAGCTTTCGTCGGATATGAATTACGAATTAAATAAAACTGAATTTTGAACATTTAATAACCAGTATTTAAGTAAAGAATGTTGTTAAAAACAGGAAATCGAGCATGAAATATATCGAAATTTTTTTCTTTTATTCGTAGGATAAACAAAAACTAAATTTAACAAGCACCAGAAACAAATGATCCCCCAAAACACACCTAACGAAATGAATTCGAAACAAATCCCTCAACACAGAAGAAAACACTGCACCGTGTATATTCTAACTAAGCTTCAAAACTAGCTGAAATGTGTTTACTTAACCGAAAATCACTCAACTTTTACACCTTTAAAAAACAATGCCAGCCGTTATCCAAAAATCGCAGGTTGAATATTTCGTTACATCTTGTGATATTTCCCCTTCTTTTTTACTCAAATACATTATTCTTCATTCCCATCATGCACCTCTGAGTTAATTTAAGAAATAAGAAAGAAAAACGACCAAACAATTTGCCCAGCTAAGAAAAAGCTGGGGAAGCGCGTAAGATTTCAAAACAAGTTACTATTCTAATCTAAACATAAAACAGCCTTCTTCGCGTTTGCGTCTTAAAACTGATTTTGAAGTGAAGGCGGTGGCCAAGGAATAAAAAAAAATAACAATGCAGTCGAAAAGAAAACCGCTCCTCCGCATTAGTTATCATAATCGCGTTATTCTGGAAAGAAGGGGGGAAATTTCATTTACGTAATGTATAGCTTTCTTTCTTTCCATGAATGTATAGCGAACCACCCCTCCTTTAGCAACGCACTCAGAAGAAAAGCTATAATTGTATCAAAGGATTAATATTAGCGACTGTATGGTAAAAAAATAACATGTCGTCTTTCTGTTAGGTTAAAAGAAAGTAACTAAAGGTGGTTCTGCTTAGAAGATATTTCAGAGAGGGAGAGAGAGCCCAGTTCATTTGTTGAGATCGGAGATAATATTATCTCATTTTAATCATATATATGGAACAGATGAGTTGTATTTGATTGACAGTAAAGTGGGTGAATGCAGTTTTTTGTTTTCTATTAGTCATAATAGTTCACTAAGTAAGAGAAAACAAAGTGAGTAATTTTTTTCATAATTGAATCATTATGTGTTTATATATATATATATATATACATACATACATATGATAAAAACTTTACCAATTGCAATTTTGGTAAGAATTTCTTAAATTTTGAAATATACATTTAGACGATTGAGAAATTTAAATTATCTATTTGCTATTAAGATGTAAGATTATTAAGTAAATTTGAACTTAAAAAAATAGTTAGCGAGCTTGTATTCACAAATTACTTAAAAATGATAGTTTTGGCTGAAAAATTTTTAATATTTTAGATATTTTTATTTTTTTAAATTTATTCTAACTTTGTGTGAATTCAAAGGAAGAGAGATGAAATCCTCTCATAAAAGGGTAATATGAAGAGATTGTTTTGTTTCTTAAAACTGATGTTTGATAACAAAGATAGAAAGCAGGCGTACAGACAGAATATGTTGTAAAATCAAAGGACTTTCCAAATCATCCCGATGTGAAGCAAAACAAGATTGCGTAAAAAGTAGAACTGTAGAATAAATTCACACAGTTTAGAGAGAGGACAATGTTCTCCCAGAGCGGAATCTTCCAGTCAATGTACAAGGAGGTTTGCGCTTCCACATCCTTATATGTCAGAAAAGATCCCGAAATTTTTCTTTTTATGTTTTTTTCTTTGCGATAAGTTAATGAGAGCTCACATCAATTTAATGTTCTCTTAAAAACCAATTTAGGTACAGGACATTAAAATATCCTTAATAGTTTTTGGTTTTTGGACTGACAAATCTTCAATGTCAAAATCTACTATGAATTAGGGAAATTATATGCATTTATATTTGACACAGAATAATATGATTGATTGTCTTGATGAATATGAATTCTGCACATTATTTCTAATATTATATTTTACCAGCATTATAGTACTAAATATATGATAGATACATACACATCAATTCCATTGTATTGGGTAATATCTATTCAGTGATCTAATACCTGTCATGATACATATTTTTCATGTGCTGCTAATCGAAAGTCCTGTGAAATATTGTGTTTATGGAACCCTTTTTGAAAGAGCTAGACTTAAATATTTTTAACATAATGGCTTGTCCAACATTTAATTTTAACAATTTGTCATTCATCACGTAAATATAAGGAATTTCCATAGACATTCGACTGTATTTATTAGCGAAATGGTATTTGTTAAGATCCTAAGTATTCAGCATTCAGATAGCAAAAGAAAGTATATATCTTTTGCTGTTCAACAGTGGCTGAGATCTAACAATATAACTTGTCACTTCGAAGAAAATTGCCTGAAAATCAGACCTTGATGCACCCAGAAAATAACATTTAATATTGTTATGACACTTAAGAAAACATTACGATAAAAGATGAAAACCTTTATAAAACTCTTAATCATCCAATGCTTGGTGCTAAGTAAAGACAGAGCAGTATTTATGGATTTAGGTTGAAAATGCAGAAAATATCCAAGTTTTCCTTCTAATGCAAGCATAAAATCACAAATTAAAGATTCCTGTTTTTAATTATGGTTAATATTGAGCATAAGACTTTTTATTCGAAAAGTGTTTAACTAAAACTGGGGGAGATTAAATTCAGAATACATCATTTATTCAGATGAGGTTATAATGGGGCTGTTTTAAATATATATGTATATATAAAATGCCAGAACTGATTGATATAAAATAAGAATTTGTGGGAACATCATTATTAGTTAGCTAGTTACAGTGCCACAGGTACAGTGGTTATTTCGAAATATGGGATATTGTGGTTATACCTGAATAGAAAATTAAAACATAATATGCAATGAAAACTTAAAGGGATTATTGTATTGAAAACTGTAACCATGTCTGGTAAACTGGATGCATTGAACTTGCCTGGTATTGATTTCAATATTTCTCTTTGATAGAGTTCTTTCCAGAAAACCCAATTTTTGTGAACCATCTTTTAAGAACAATAACAGTTGATTTATTACTCTTTTATCTTTATTATAAAATCACTGTTAAGTACTAATTAATTAAAATCACTGTCTTCAATCATGAATGACTACCGAAGCAGTTGATCTTTGAAGATCATCTAATTTACTGAAATATAGGGTGAATTATTACTGCATGTCATTTTCTTAAAATATTAAAATATAGGGATTCATGAAGTAGGAAAAAATTAACATTCTCCGATAAGTAATACTTCTGCAACCATTGCTGATAAATTATATGAATTTTTCATTATGTATAAATTTAATCTAAGAGTATTAATTTAATAATATATATATATATATTTATTATTTAATCTATATATATATATATATATATATATATATATATATATATATATATATATATATATATATATATATATATATATATATATATATATATATATATATATATATATATATATATATATATATATATATATATATATATATATATATATATATATATATATATATATATATATATATATATATATATATATATATATATATATATATATATATAGAGAAAGAGAGCGAAAGGTTCTCAAATTTCCCAAGTATGTGAATATGTCATAGATTGACAAAGCAATAAAAATGCTTATTTTTAACTATAAATTTTGATTACTTATTAAATAAAATTAAAATTACAAATTTGCTGTATTTATGAAAAAGTTTAAAAGTGAGTTTATGCAATGAAGTTATTAATGAAATATTAATTAAGTGATAGTTATAAATATTCTATATTCAAGAAATTTTTCTGCGAGAGAAATATTACATTTCCTATATTTCAGACAGAGAATTAAGGTCAATCGTTGCTTAAAAATATCCAAAACAATTTGATGTGAATACATCTTAATAAATACAATACATTTTATTACTGTCTTTTAGATTCATACCGTATAATTACTGTCTCGTAAATTCCATAAACGTCTCTATTCATCATTTCCTAATTATTATAACTATTTTATCGGTTTAGTGGTTAACATAAATTTCTCTTATAAGCCAAGACATTCGGTCAGAAAAAAAGAAATGACATTTGACATTTATTTTAGTGATTGTGACTAAAAGAGCGAGAAGGTAAATTTTTCTTTTCCTATTCTCTTATGACTGGTATAGATTTTACAATTTTTAAAAGCACATATCATTTCACATTTTTACTGATATATAAATATATATATGAATATATATATATATATATATATATATATATATATATACATATATATATACATATATATATATATATATATATATATATATATATATATATATATATATATATATATATATATATATATATATATATATATATATATATATATATATATATATATATATATATATATAAATAAATGTTAAGTATAAAACTTTGTAAATTTATTTATTGAATGCATATATATATATATATATATATATATATATATATATATATATATATATATATATATATTTCTTTAAGGGAAAAGAAGAAAAATATATTAAACTCATCATTGCTTGATTTTGAGTATATACTAAAAACTTTTGAGATGTGCTTCCAAAAATTCATTTCCGATATATTTTATTTCGAATTCAATACGGAAACAATATATACTGTTAATACATGAGCATTTTAGCAAGAAATTTGATTCTGTAATTATTTTGTATGAATTCCATACAATTGCATTCCATGATTAATCAGAATTTAATAATAAAGTAATATTAATAAATTCTGATTATTCGTGACAAAAGGGAATACTTATGAATATGAGCCTTTTAGCATAAAATTATTTTAAGGAAATAAGATTAATTTCTAATAGGAGCGTTTTAGCAAGAAACATTTTTGGATATATTGATATTATCTCGCACATGAATTCTGTAGAATTATATTACTAAAATAACCAGTATTCAATAAAAAATAAATATTATTAAATTCTAGTTATTAGTAATAAAAAGAAATGAAAAAGATGTATTAATTTAGAAATCTTTACTTAAAATTATTTTAAGGAAATGTAATTTATTGCAATGAGCATTTTAGCATGAACTTATTCTGAACATAATAATATTAAATAGTATGAATTCTAAGTAATTGCATTTCATAGATAATTGGAATTTTATAATAAATGAATATTATTAAAATGTGGTTATTTGTAATAAAAAATAACATTTACTGCTATTAGGAGCATTTTAGTATGAAACTATTTTAAGAAAGTCAAATTTACTGCTAATATGAGCATTTTACACATAAACTATTTAATGGAACTATATTTTATGGCTGACATGAGAGTTTTAACATGAAAGTTATCCATATATAATATTTCTCCTGTGAATTTTATACAATTTTGTACCATGATTAACCGGAATTTATTTTTTCTATTACGAATAACCAGTAGGTGATATAGAATAAAGTACATTCTTAACTAAAAATTTTTCATATATATAATGAAAAAATATCAAAACTTCTTCATAATTCATTAAAATCGAAAGCTGACTAGAAAAATAGGAAATAGTTTATGGTTTTTGGACGCGTGCGAAATTTACCCAAGTTGCATTTCTACCCAGATTTAATCATTTACTTAAAAAATTCCTTGTATTTTAGGTGTTAAGCTACTGAGAAAAACAATCTTCTAACGAGGTTGAAGGGAAATAAAAATACAAGAGTAGATTTAGTTTGATGAACATTATGCATAATTAAAAGTCTGCAAAAATTTTTTTTTTTCTCTTTTTAACTTTGTTCCAAAAGTAAGGTGATAAAGTTACGTGGAATCTGTACTAAAGGTGTCAACTTAGAGGAGAAATCGTGACTACGAAGTAATGGGGTAAGAATATAATATGAGTGTTTCATATTTCTTTTCTTTAATAAATAATGAAAGCTTTGTCTGTAAGTAGTCACGGACAGTAGAAACCTCTTCAAATTAAATTATAAAACATACTAATATTGTCTTAGAAAACCCTGCAATTTATTAAAATTTTAAATCTAAATAACATTTTATTTAAAACTAACTTAAAAATAACAATTCTTTACCTATTAATTTGCATTTTCTATTTAATATTGATTTAGAAATAATAATTACGTTAATATAAATTTTAATAAAAAGTAATTATTCAATAATCGTACAATCAGGAAAAGTGGAAGATAACTCATTATTTCTCTTAAAAATAGCTAATAATGATGTAATGGGGTAAAATTATAATGCAAATATTTCTTTTTTTTGTAAAAAATACATTTTTCTCATTTAATTTAAATTGAATACATTAATAAAATTCTTTTCTGAGATATGTAAAACTATTAACAAAATGATAAATTATAAATGATTTCAATATAAACTGTATTTATGTACAGTTTTTTTAGAATGTTAGTTTACAAATGGTTCTTAATAAATTATTGCTATTCAAGTGCTATATGATTGACTAAGCAGCATAATTTTGAGTAATAATCTTGGCTAAATAACAGAGGTTGGGCATTTTGGAGTAACGTAAAAGATTTGAATATAATTATTTCCTATTTCTTTTCATTAAGAAATAAAATATTTGTAAGTAACACGAAACAACATAAATCACTCAAAGTTAGATCACATAGCATGCTAGTATCAATTTAAAGCAATGCAAAAAAGTTATTAACCAAATATTAAATAACGAATTATTTTCATTTAATATTAATTTATGAATAATTATTTTTAATTGTTAATGATAAAATAATTGCTAGTTAGTTCCTGTTATTGAATTGTAACACGACAATAACAATGTTACACCATATTTCTTAGAGGTCTTACTGCCTATAGAGAATAGAGGGTTAAGAATATTCAAAGTAATTCTAATGCAACTTAATATTTTTTTATCTTTTCAAAGTAATGCTTATATTGTTTCATAAAAAATGGAAATTTTGAGTAATGCAAAGTATAATTAAATAAATTTCATTTTGAAGTAATTGATAAGAAATTCATTTACAGATTATTGTTTATTAAGCATTGCTATTTAAGTAACATATAGAAGTACCAGTCATGTCTCACCTACAATTAATTGTTTTGGAGTAATGAAGAAAAATTGGAACGTGAGTGTCTTCCATTACTATTCATATATCATACCGTCATTAATATAACTATTATTTTTGATAGAAATATATAAAGTTTGAATTATGAAATAGAAAAATTAATTTTCTTTTCACTTTCTCTAATGAATAATTAAGTCTTTGTTATTACTCTGACACAGACAAGTTAATCTAGTAATCAATAATTATTATTGATAAATGCAAAATTATTCTGAATAATATTGATACATAAATATTTGTATTCATACACAAAAAATCATGCACATGAAATTTAAGTAAAATAAAACATCGAATCACACAAATATGCCAAAACTTATGTTCTGTGTGAAAATACTTGAAAAGGAAAATATTTAATCATAATATTGGGGGAGGGGAATGTGATAGTATGTGTGACAGTGTAGAATTAAAATAAATTTTGTTGACAGGTAACATTAGAAAATTGTACTAATAGCTGAAAAATTTTCGAAGTTGAATATTTATTACTAGTGTATAATACAATCAAAAATGTTTATAGAGTAAATTTAGCAATTTAAACTATTCTGTTCTATTTTTGTATTAGAAAACCATAAAAAATATAAATCATCTTAATATCATATATATATATATATAATTTTGATTAAATATAGTAGAAATTCATGCAATATGCGAACAATTTAGCTCATTATTTATTTATAAATAATGAGCTAAATTGTTCGCATATTGCATGAATTTCTCATATTTTTCTATTTTTCATGCATGTCCTCGTATTTTTCTAAAATAGAAAATAGCTATTTCTGCTTAGCTGAATGTACATTTTATGTATATTAACAGGAGGAAAATTTACATACATTATATCAAGTACTTTTAAACTATTCTGTTCTATTTTTGTAAAGTAAATCGATGAAGAGAACATTATGAATCCACTTAAAATCATAAATGCAAAAGACAAAAATATATGATATTTTTGTTATTTTAAAAACATTATTTTCTTACATTTAAAGACATGTATTACAAAATATGATCCACTATAACAAGCAACTGTATTTAAATTTCTGAAACATAAATATGTCTCAGTAATAATCAAAAAAATATTAAAATCTGTATTTTCTGAATAAATATGTTTGTAAATAAAAGTAGAATTTAAATAACAGGTTAAATTTTTTTTCAAAACAAACTTAACCTTTTATATGCTGCAATCATTATAATAAAAATATTCGATTTCCAACACTTAAAATTATTTCTTCTAATTTTTTATTGAAATATTTCTATTGATATCGAAATAACTGATCTATCACTGAACCCTGGTATCATTTTCTTTTTTACTTTCGACCTGATTATACTTTTGAACTCCTATTTTATTAACTTTTTCGAAATGATTGATATTTTGTTATATTAATAAAACGAATTAATGAAAATATGATTCTAATTTTGATTTGATAGATTTTATTCCATGAATTAAAACATTTTATTGTAGGAAACCTTTAAAATCCTATACATTTTCTTTAAGAAAATAACTATTCATTCCTCGTTAAAATCCAAGTTTTTATTTGCTTGAAATTTGACTTATTCGGTATAGACGGCAGATGTATATTTTCTAATTTTTATTGTAAAATCGATTATAAATCTTCCTTTAAGAAATAAAAATTTAAATTTCATCTTTATATGAAATTCTTAAGTATACAAAATAAATAATTATTAATTCCTTAATTTTTAAATTTAAGGATTTATTTCGTTCTTACTAAAAATCATTAATCGTTAACATTTATTGTATATGTATTAGTTTATATTTAGTATGCATTAACATTAGAACTAATTCCATAGTATATATAAAACATTCAAACGTTCAATAAATTACTCTTATGCTAGATACAATGAAAATTTCTTTTATATTTAAGAAGATCAAAATAGAATATACTTTTGTAAAATTCAAAATCATAATTCCGGCATTTATAAAATTCATAAAGAGATATAAATTATCATGATTTTTAAATAACATCTTGTTAAGAATGGACTATGTTTCCTAATAAAATTGATTCATTTACATATTGCAAATATTTTTTGAAATATCTTATATTTCTATTTCTCTGCATATTTTATTGTGTTATTATTATTTTATGTGAGAAATTGTTGTTTAAGAAATTTATCCTATAAAAATTGCGGTTTTCAGAGAGGAGAAATAAGTCTATGGGATCTAAGACAGCTTGGCGACAATTATAGACATTTTTGATAAAACATGACGATTAACTATAAATTTTAATTTTGAAGTTGGCACCACCAATATTTGGTTATTTTAGGAACTGCATAGAAGATATATAAATATTGTTCTCAGATAAGCTTTGGGTTTATTGAAAGCTAAGCAAGGAGTATAAGGTCTTTGTAGTTATTGAGATTTAAAGAACTGTGAAAATGTGTTGATTTAAAAGAGCACTAATATTTTTTTATTTCTGAATCATCAAATCTTTCTTTCCAAGAAGGTATTTTGTAATAATATTATATGCATTTATCAATATATTATTGATGAATTAACAACATGTTCTTGAATTTAAACTAATTTGGTACAATTCACAAATTTTCTTGTAAATTGCTAGAAAAATTTTTTTTATTCAAAATAATGAAATCTTTATTTTTGTTAGTAGAGAATCAAAATTAAACAAATGATATGTGTCTGCAGTCAGTTTTTATCCATATATTAAATTATGAAAATCATGAAAAATAAATTGTTAATCATTTATAATTAGGAATCCTATAAATTTTGTATGATGAAACTCTTCTAACGGCGTGTTACAAAATTTCTAATTGTCTAGATATGATTTTTTTATTTCATCATTGCATAATAACTAATTTTAAACCAGCCACATATTTTTTGCTATTTTCTAAATTATATAATAGCTTTAATACAATAAAATATATATGTTATCTTTTAAGGAACCAAATCAGAATAAATTTATACGCTCTTTATAATTCCCATGGTAATATAATATTAAAATCTCATAAGATGGAAACTCCGACAGATTTATTATATAAACATAAACTTGTAATAGTAATTTTCTTTGCCTCAGTCAAAAATTGATGTATTTCGTTAAACACTATTGATATATGTTATATTTTCTTATATTATGATTATTTTTGTTAAAATGGTAGCATTATTTTCAGTTAAAGGCAGTCACATATTTACATTATCTTTGAAGGCATCAACATAATACAAATCTTCAAAGATAAAATTGAATGCAAATGCATACATAAATTTCTAAATACTAAGCAGAATTATATTACGTGTAATTAAATAAAATACAATAAATTATACTCTGCTATTTAATTTGCATGTAAATAAAATAAATTACATAATTAAATTAAAATAGAAACCATTTTTACAATTGTAAAATAATTAATTTTCACAAATGTAAAAACTGTAATTTAAATGTAACAATTGTGAAAAAAATTAAATTTCATATAATACTACATAATTTAAAATTTCATTCAATAGAATTAAACATTTTATTTGTTTCTATGAAATATGAATAGATATTTTTACTTAAATATTCATCATTTATTCTTTTGCAGTTGAAACAATTTGGTACATTCTGCAAGCTTTTGTAAATTGCTAAGATATTCTTTAGATTAAATCAAACAAGAAATACATTATTTTTAGGTAGACCAAAACGAAGCAGATTTGCATAATAATAATCAATTATTATTTTTATATAAAATTATATAACTTATACAATAAAGCAACACATTTATGCTTATAAATTTCATGATTTTTATGGTAAGAATATTTTTTATCTGCACAAAGCATTTATGTGTATATTTTTTTTTCTTTATCTACATAATGCACACTTTCTATTTTGAATTCAAACCAATTTGATACTATTTACAGATTTTTGGTATTTACTAAATTATTTTTGGGGTTCAATACAATAGAAAACTCATTTTGTCTTTAAGGGGTCCGGAAGAGAATGCTTTAGTATTTCCTCAATAAGAGGTCAATACGTTGCCCTTCGAAATTCGTAGGGGGGAGTTAAGAGCTAATGTGTTGCAGGCATGCAAATATTGGAATTCTATTGCCAAAAGTGGGTTTTCCCGCCATCTGAGAATCGCTCTCGTACACGTAAGTACTCATGAAATATTGATATTAGTCCGATACTCATCCTTCGCCATTCAGAATGAGACCGAAAGACGCAGATGAATTAAGACAAATGTTAATGCTTCCCAAATAACACAGTTAACTCATGAATAGAGAAAATGTAAGTGAATTTATGTCCAATGAATGAGCATTGATTATCAGTAAGCCATTTTCATAGGGACGCACAAAACTGTCAAACATTTCTTAATGAGATTGCATTTGTTTTACCCAAAATTTAATTATTCGAAAAGGGTTCGATAATTTTTAATGACAGTTGCTGTTCAAAATTCAATAAATCTTTTTTACAACTAATATAATAATAATGTTCGTATATAAAATTGGCATATGCAATAACACATGATGATTCTATCAGAACTCGGATTATTGTATCTTGCAAATATCTGACTGAACAATTTTTGCGATAGTTAACAATTTGTGCATTCATTGCTTGCTTTAGAATTAAGCTATGTTAAAGTGTACCTTATAGTATGTTATATATATATATATATATATATATATATATATATATATATATATATATATATATATATATATATATATATATATATATATATATATATATATATATATATATATATATATATATATATATATATATATATATATATATATATATATATATATATATATATATATATATATATATATAATAATTTAAATAAAAATGATCTAATATTGCTTAAAATGATTCATTGTTAACAATTACCATTCATTATGTAAATATTTTGTATGAATATAACGACATTTGACTATGAATTAATGAATGTATTTAAAAATACTTAAGTAAGAATGAAAATACTGAAATAATAAATATAATTAAATAATACAATTACGTTAAACGGAGCGTGAAAGCATATTTCATTGCTAAAATAATTTATTATATTTTACTATATATATATATTTGTATATATATATATATATATATATATATATATATATATATATATATATATATATATATATATATATATATATATATATATATATATATATATATATATATATATATATATATTTGTATATATATATAGCTTTGCAAATAAGTATTTTTTGATTAACTGATTACATTTTTATGATTCATTTAGCTGTTAGCTGATCACATTATATTCAGATTAATTGATGGATTCAAATGAAAATGTCAAACAATAATTAATGTTTCATATAAAAATTAATTTCATTGATTAATAAAATATTGAGGTTTTCATTAATAGTATTACAAGAGTATCAAATAAAAAGGATTCATTGACGTTTTTATAACAAATTTCTGCATAATACATAAGTTCAATTAGCTACAACATTCATATGTATACTAAATTGCTCTCCAATGCATTATGAATGGGAGTTTAAAACAGGTTTAAAACAATAATACAATGTTATATCCAAGATTTTTTAAAGCAATATACATTTTTGCTACATAACAAATAAAGATCATAGAGCCAAATTATGAGCTAGGTAAAAAAAAAGTATGCTACAGCAACATCACCAATAATTGCATGATAACTGCTGAGTAACGTTCTATGTGTAACAAGTTTTACTTGAAATTTTAATATAAATTTATTTTATTATTATAATACATTTCAAATGTTATAAAAGAGATTTAAATTATTTCTTGTAAATTATAATGAATCAAATTATTTTATTTAATTGATAAGAAAAGGTTTTTACAAGAAAAAAGTTTCTAGAAGTAAAATAAAATCTCTCTAGAATGTAGGGCCACGGCTTAAGATTTTAGGTTAATTTATACCTGGTTGATTTAAATTGAAAAAATTTAGAAAAAAAACTACAAATTATCCTGTATTTAAAATTAAAAATACGTTTTCGTTATCCACATTAGTAAAAATGATTTAAATGTGATGCAAATACATTATTAATTTCACCAAATACGAAAATGGGAAATATTTCACAATACATAATTATGAAAATTTCCTAAACTTTTCTTAAAATTTATTTCTAGTTAATTAATTATTTTTACTCTTTTCTTATTTACATTATTATTTTTTTTGCTTCCTTAATATACATATGTATATATGATATTTATAATTTGGTATGATAGTTATGAATTTACAAAGCCTTAAATTCCATTATTGCGTTGAACGGTGACAATACTTTCAAATTTTCAAAGTTTGCATATGGTCAAAGTATCTAAATACTTTCTTTATTTTTCTTTCAAATAGCGTTATTCGGAAATGGTATATTTAACGACTTTATATAAGCCATCTCATTTTAGAATATTTCTTTTTAAAGAATTATATTCCAAAACAAAATAACCTTTAAAAGTGTTTTCTTTTTTTTCCTCTGGCATCCCAAAACTTGCTTATTAAAGTTAGAAAATGCCAGACAACACACATGAAATTGAATACGTAAAATGTAACTACCCAATAAAAAATATGGCCTCTTTTCGGTAATGGCCATCTGCACAACAGACTTCTACGGTCAGATGCGAAATAATGCTGTGGCTTGGATGGCCATAAAAGTTGCCCAGAAATTCAACGTTTTTGTTAAAGGGTTAGGAAAAGTCGTTCTTTTATTGCATTATTTTACACTTTTCTTTATTTGCTGGGGAAGTTAAATTGTGAAAAGTTGCGGCCACTCGTAACAAATGGAATTCCTTTTTTATTCAAAATGAATTACTTTTCAACAACTTGTGTTAGCAGTTGAAATGTTTCTTTTAATACTGGGTATTTATGCCAAGATGGTTTCTTTAAAATTTTATTTTAAAAGAAATATTGCTATCTCGTTCTATTTTTCATTAAGGGTTATTTTCTTGATTTCACATTTAATGTAAAATTTTGGAAAGCAAAAAAAAAAAGGAATTTCTTATAATTCATTTATAAATAGTAGACTATTTAGTTTCTACAATTTAATTTAAAGAAAGTGTATTATACAAATAATTAGAAATTTAATTATGCATTTATTAAGAAATATTCAACAAGGTATTTCATTATTTTATAATATTTCTGTAAGGAACGTTATTTCCTAATTTTGAAACTTAACATTCATATATATGTAGATTAAAAATTTAAAAAAAAACGATTTCTCGTTGCTGCTTTCACTATTAAAATTACTGGTTATTACAATTTAATTTATTGAAATAATTATGAAGAAACTATGGCAAACAACGTTATAATCATTGCTCATTATCATAAGTAAAATTTACGAAACATTTCTTATTTTTTCAATTTAAACAAATTTAAATTGAAAAATTAAGAAATGTTTAGTAAATTTTACTTATAAGTAACGATTAATAATGAATAGTTAATTTAAATGATGAATAATCATTAATATTTTTATATTTTAATATTTGCTTTAAATAAACCTAATATTCTATGACTTTCGGAAAAATAAAAACTTTCTAAATAAGCATCGCTTCTCCTAATCAATAAATCAAAATTAGTAAAAAAAAAAAAGTAATGTTTTCAATTTAACTAAATATGTCCAACATCAGTTTTACTTTCTTAAATGTGCGTGTTAAGGATTCAATTTTTTATTTAATAGTTATTTGTATCGTGAGGTAATAAAAAGAATTTGCCGCGATATTTTAGGGGAAAATTGTTAATAGAATGAGTATTTTTCTGTATCTCTGAAAAACATTATTATTCAAAATGCATGATAAAATACGGAATAATTGGAAATAATTGAATTTTTACTTTTTTATTTGCATCTATATTTTTTTCTTATTCCCTTAAAATATTTATAAATTTATTTCACCTAAAAATTATTATTATAAATATACTAATTATTATCATTTTTCACTGCGTGACAGTTTAATAATAATTTACTGAGTGGAGAAGTTGCTCAGCTTACTACGTAAAAAGATATTTTTTATGAAGTGCGTTTATATTTATGATATAAATAATATTTTTGGAAAAGCACAATAAATAGTTTAGTTCAAATAAAAAATGCAATGGTATGCCAAAACGATTTAATTACAAAGTACTATATTTGTTCAGAATTATATTTTTTAAAGCATAAAATTCTTTAATTTTATGCTTTAAAAAATACAGTCTCTCTACAATTATGTAGAATAACTTCAATAGTTTAAGCAATTGCTCTTCACATTCTCTATTCTATAAGTAAATGTTAAAGTTTAATTACATTTCCTACATATTTATGTTACAATCTACTTATATAGAATGTTATGACCATGATTAAGATTACTAATTTGTATTTTAAAACCAATGTTTCATGGAGTGTTTAGGAAAACCTATTTTCATAATTTTAGTGCAATATTTACTTTGTGTCATCTTTCATAATGTAAATTTGGTAAGTGTTTTGCCGTTGATATTATTTTTTTCTGACAAATTCTTAATTTAAAACCTTAGAGATCTACTGAAATTCAATTTTGTTTTCAAATTTCGGAGCAATTCTCTCCCAACAGGATATATTACGTGGTGGAGCTACACCTGATAATTTAATGTACAAACCACGTGCTCTGTCACTTATGTCTATGTCTATAGACCACATATTATTATGATTATTTTTTTTTGCTGATTTAAACAATTTATTTAAATTATATTGATATTGACCCTTTAAAATACCTCTATATAAACTAAAATTTTCTGGTAACTGATGTAATAATATTTTTACACATTCCGCTTATTTGGCTAACAATGTTATTACTGAAAAAGTACGCCTGTAGCATTAACTGTATGTAAACCTCTTAGCTAAATTGACTTGCATTATAGGATTAAATTTTGTGACAAAAAATTTAATAAATTAAGAGATACTTTGTTTCATCAAAAAAATCTCAACATTAGGTTTTATGAAATGCAATTCATAACAAACAAAAATTAAAATGTCTATTTAATGTAAATGTTCTCATTTTCTTTATTAATTTATATAATTTTCTATTTCTCCTAGTTCATATAAACTATTTACATTACATGAGTTTTCTTCACAGAATAGTCACTATATAGATTGTTTTATTCGAACACTGCATTATGTATGCAATCTAGTTTCTAGTCAATGAAATCACTTTTTTCATAATAGTAAAACTATTAAAGTATTCAGTGATTAAATAGTTGATAGTTTTTTTTAAGAATAAAAATATTTAAATTAGAGAAGAGTGAGTCTTTAGCTAATGTTAAGATAATTTTTTAATGTGATAAAAAAACAACACTAAGATTTTATGAATTACAGTTTATTACAAACAATGATATCAGTAACATTTGAACGCAAATATAAATTTTTATTTCCGTGCTTTAAATATTATTAATCTTTATAATCTTTTTCTGAAAAATTATGTGACTGTATTCCTATTAATAATTAATACTGATAGTTAAAAATATACAAATATTTGTTACAAAAGGATATGCTGAGATATGTTCGAAAACAATATATTTTGCGGTCCTTTGAACTGAGTAAAGAGGGATTTCGGCAAAAATTATGTTTATATTTAAAACAAAACTGAATTATGTTAATTTTTAAATATATTGTAGTAAAAATATTTCTAAATTAAGTGAAACGTAAATTATACTAATTATAAGAAAATATTCAATAATTAAATCATTTCAATACTGTTTTATTGAATGCAATTTATAAAAACGATAATACTTTAAACACTTAAATGTAAATGATGAGCTTTTTCTTCCGTATGTCTTTTTTTCTCCATAATTTAGGTCATTACTTAATGATACTTTAACCTATTCACTAACTGTAATCGATTATAGTATGAAAAACTTTTCCCTAGCATTTTCATAGGTAGTTGTTTCCAAATTGACATTATTTTCTTCTCAAACCAGTAATCTAATAAAAAAGAATACCGCTATAAGTACGTTTATTAATATAACAGAATTATCTACAATGTAAATAATAAAAAATTTTTATTGGATAAAATTTATTAATTGATATAAAATTTTACTGATATGTATATCTTATTTGTCAGTCTTCAAAAATATTCCACTCTATTTTTTATGCTGTTCATTTTTGATGAATTCCATTACATTTAAATGAAATGAAGTGATTCATACTTTCATGTAGAACTGATTGCTGTCAAATATTTTCTTACATTATTTAAGAAACTTTCAAATTAAGGAAAATTTCTTAAACATCAATTATTAAAAAAAAAAACTCATTTTTTTCATTCAGAAATGTATATGTGAAAAAATTGCTATGAATTGCATGGCTTCTCAACGATTCTGAAAAATACATGACATTGTATACATGTACACACACACACAGATATATATATATATATATATATATATATATATATATATATATATATATATATATATATATATATATATATATATATATATATATATATACTATATGATATATATATATATATATATATATATATATACTATATATATATATATTACTTTACTTACATGTGACATTTTTACTTTTATATAATATTGATAACGATATATTTTTTTATTAATCCATATATTCTATTCAAAATATAAGAGTTTTCTCCCCAGAATGTTGGAAAATCTATTTAAAATGATGTTTTTTCTTTTTCATATTTTTAAAAATCATAACTTCATTAAACTTCGATTTACCAAATAGGCTGTAGCAAAAATATTACTATAATGAATACTGGAGGATGAATCACCAAAATTTTTCTTGATTTGCAAGCAATCTCTTGGAATTTAAAATGATTACTCAATTCAAAGTGAATCACGACTGCATAAAAAGCATCATTTGCAACGTAACGAATTGTTGTCATCCACTGATAAGGCAGCGCAACAAAAGCTTGACAGGAGGCCGATGATGTGAGTTTAACAAAGCACACTCGACTTTTATAAACAGATGGTGAATTTCACCATCGGTCAAAATTTTCAAGCACCACTAAACATTGGCTTCTTTCCATTCACTCAGAAAAAGAACAAAAAGCGAAAGTAAAAAATATAAAAAAAAAATTATATGTACACTCTACCCCAACACTGTTGATTTATAGCCACGTTCTTATCCCAGCGTTCCCTAACTTAATAGCATCCCCCCTGTTCCTAATTGAAGCTTCTGTGTGATAGATATATACGAAAAAGTTAACGTTTCCAGTATTCGATATCATTTTTTTTTCCTGTTCTGCAGACGACTTTTTCTCCCCCTCCGTTGCAGACGATTTTATTTATTGTCATTTTCTTTATTCTTTTCCTTCATTTTATTTCATTCCCACTTCTTTGTAGCTTCTTGTTGCCAAACACGCGAATGGAGTGGAGTTGAGTTGTTCCAATAAGGGGTGGAGGAATGGTGTAAAAAAAGCGGGTTGATAGCCTCTCTGTCTCGACTCTTAATTCTTTTAGGATGTTTTTCTTGTTGAGGTCATTCTCCATGTTGACCTCTCAGTAGCTTTCCTCTTGCGAACCACGCCCGGTACCATTAGCAAAAATTGTTCTCTTACCCGCTCGCTGTTCAATGGCCAATAAGAACTTGGGAAGAGGGAAGTTGAAGAATTCTTGTCGTAAATAGGGTTTAAGAGTATTTATTAAAACATAAACAACAATTAAATTTTTTTAATACTATTATTTTCTAATCATACAGGAAAGAAGGATTAAGCAATTTCTTATCAATTTGGTGCATCATTTTATGCTTTAAATTGTCCCATGAACAAAATTGCTAATTATAACATAGTAGTATTGAAACATTTTATTAGTATTATTTTTGTCTAAAAATTATTTTAAGAGCAATTACAAGCTAGTACATATTACTTTTTTACTATTCAGAAAATAACATGATAAAACATTAATAATATTATTATAATAGCACCAGTTAAAAAATTAAGATAATTTTTTCACCTTGTACATTATTTGGTGTAGCAGATTCTTTCATAAGTTTCTTTTTTTGCTACTGGAAAATAGATATTAATGTCATGAAAACATAAAACATATTTTCTAACAAATCAAAAAACATATTTCTTATTATTATAATATTATAGTCCACAAACAAATTACTATGCGACAGTTATATATATATAATATACATACATATATATATGCATATATATATACATATATATATATATATGTATATATATATATATATATATGTATATATATATTTATATATATATATTTATTTATTTATTTATATATATATATATATATATATATATATATCATATATATATATATATATATATATATATATATATATATATATATATATATATATATATATATATATATAATACATATTTTAAAAGAACATTTTTAATTTAATTAAAATGTAGCTTGTCATTTAATTGCAGTTATCAAATCCAATAAATAATTGTTATTAATCACCTTCAATTTTATCGGAAGTACTGACATTTAATGGGTTACCACTTAAAAACTAACTATTTTTAAATTAAGGTTTAGAAATTTAGAAAAGTTGAGCTTTCATACATCTTGAAAATAGCTTTGAAAAATTAAGCAATCAAATATCCATTAATGTGTAAATTCCTAAACATTCTGTTCCATAAGCAAATAAAAACGAAGTTAGAACATTTTATGAAAGCATTTAACACTTTCATATTTTAATATTTGAATTACTTATGTAATTATTGTTAAATATATTTTGCACAGTAAAAATCACTGGATTTAAAATTTAATGCATTATGAAATATTAAATTTTAGCAAAAAAATTTAATGTGATATAAATTGTTTCCTTTCAAATGAAATTTTATAATGTATACTTTAATCTTTATTGATCGAATCGTGATAATATGTCCATATTTACAACATAAATAATATTCATTTCAATTAAAAGTGTTTTTATAATTAACATGAACATTTCAAAATATATCTTATTTTGGAAAATAAATTTTTTGACGCATACAAGTCGTTAATAGCTTTTGAAAATGAACTTTGTAAAAATTACAGACTGAAACATTAAATGCTTTAGAAAAAATTTGATTTACATATATAAAAATATATTAAATTATGATGTTAAACCTAATTTATCACGTTTGTAAAAAATAGTAGATTTATTTTTTTTTATTTACTATCATGATTTCAATAAAATGCAATTTAAATTATATTATTTTAAATAAAAATGTCAAAAACACTAATTTACTTTTAGTTAAATATGTTTAAACATCGAGCTTTATTAAAGAATGAAACAGATAGCCACAAGATATAATGAAAAATTATTGAAATATTGAATTGAGTGCATATTATTTTAGTAGATTTTAAATTAAAGTAAAGTCCTCATCCATATTAAAATTTTTAACTGCAAAAATGAAATTCTTGGTAATATAATTAATAATAAAAATTGAATATCCTTTTTTGATTTTTCAACTCTGATGTTTAAAAAATTAATGGAATTGAATTTTATGTTTATGAAGAAAATCTCATTAGAAAAAATTATAACTTTACAATCATAAGTATTGACGTTTATAGCAAATAATCTGAAATCGTAAAAATATAAATCTGAACTATCTTCGTATTTTAATAAATTGAAGATAAAAATTAGCAAATTAAGAAGAAAATTATTTTTTTCTTAGTTTCAAAATGTAGTATATTGAAAACATAAATTTTTACTTTTCTAGATGTATTTGCAAGTCATTTAGGAATATTTGCAACCTTCAACAGTACTCTAACACTTTTGGTTGTATAGAAAGAAAAATATTTAATTTATTAACTAGCATGATTTCGCAAAGTATGAAATATTTTGCGAAGTCTTGATTCCAGTCAAGGCAAAAGCTTTACTTTTTTCCACTCTATAAATATTGCTTTATGTTTTTATAAATGTTTTTAATATTTTGTTAAAACACATGATAGCTAATAAATAAATTATTAAGAATTTTAGCTGAAACAAGATTATTTGTTATCCATTTTAAATACATAAAATGAGTCAAAATAAGGAAATATTTCTTGTAAGTAATACAAACTTAATGAAAAATATCTGAAGTAATTTTGCGGAAAATACCTCAGTTAAGGGGAAATATATTCAACTTGTGAATAAATTAGAAATTTTATAGAAGATAGAAACAGTTAATGTGTGTTTTTATCATATATTGCTAAAATATTAAAACACGGAAGATTACAACAAAACACGATTGTCAAGCCATGTTTTTACTTATTTGTTTTGTTCGTACCTATCTGTGCTAGTGTCAATCAATAATACACTTATAAAGTTACTAGGCTTGAGCAAAATTGACTTTTCTTGCTTAAAGCTAAATTAGCATGAAAAATTATTAAATTTTACAAATTATTCAGAATTTTAGGGTCCTATTTTATCTGTAAAGATTGATGGAAGAAAGTAAATCTCACATATAACTATCGATCATGAGTTGTGTTGAAAAAAGTAAGAAAATTATCATCGTCATTCAGTACTGTGTAACGTTGCGTAAATTGAAAATAAATCAGATATACAGATATGACATACTTTTCCAAGACATGGATTTTTTTCAAGATAACATATTTGAAACGGTACTTCTTCTAGAAAAAATTGGCTTTCATATTTCCTAGATAATGTATCGAAATTTCTGCGGACTTGTCTTTCTGCGGACTTGTGATTTTAAAGGCAGTGAGGTAGGCGAATCAACACTGTTGATTGGAAGACTTCTTATTTATTTGTCTTTCACATCATGCTTATTTATCATCGAGTGGTTGACATTTTAAGATTGCAAGTTATTTGAAGCAATTATCCTTGAGCGATTTTGAAGAACGATTCATTTGCTGCTGTTAATTTACGATTCCACTTGTAACAAAGCGAAATAGTACTTGAGTAGTGTTTGCTGTACATATTAATAAGACTTTTTGCAGAACTATATTAGTAAAATGATAAGTGGCATTATTCTGCTACTATCCTGATAGTTGGCTATATCTTCTACAGAAATTCAGGATTTATTGATAGAAGATATTGTTCTCTGGGATACTAAAAGTTCGGATTCGTTGGCATTGTTTGCCTTAAATGTTTTTAGACTTGAACTAAGTTTAAGATACACGTCTCATTGCTTAAAAAGACTATTTTATCTTCCTCGATATTTTTGTTCATTTGAGGTGATACAGAGAAAATTAATTTTAACTTCAAGAATACAAATTATATTTACATTAACTCAATGCAGTATCCTCTTTCTATTGTTGTGTTTTTTAAAGCTATCCTGCGGATCATCATAGCATGTCAGGAAAGAGCATTTCAGCACCGAATTAACAGATTTAATTGCAGCCACTGTTATAAAATTGTGGAAGGCACGACATAATTACAACTGTGTTTTTTTTTCCCCGCATATTTTTTCACAGGAGTACTTGTTAATCTCAGTTGTTTTCTTGTAAAAATTTAATATGAATAGCTATATTTAAAAAAAAAAAATTAAAGAAGCAATAATATAATATATATATTTTCTGAGAAATGCTTCAGGGCATCCCACAACTGTAAAGATGTCGAAAAAATTGCTTAAAACTTTTTTTTTCCTTTGAGAATAGTGAATGGATAATTTTATCACTATCATACATTCAAAAATTTTTTATTGTGTTATTTTATCTTTATTAAACGGAGACTCAGGAAGATAAAATTTTAAATCTAGTCCTTAAGCATTTTTGAGATTTTTATTTATTAAAGTTGTGTTAGTTTGAAATTATTATTTCATTTTAACGTGAATACTTATCGAGTTGATATGATAAATTTTTGAATTTATTTTGTTGAAAGTTTTCTATTCTACTTTAACTAACTGTTAATTCCAACTAATCCATTAAGCAACATGCTATATTTTAGTTGTTTTCTTTTTCATTTTCAATACTACATCCAAGACCCAAATAACAACTTGATATGCTGTTTGCCTGATATCTTTTTTAAAACTTTTTTTTTTTCAAGTAGAGCAGAAAAGTTGCTTGAATCAACCGATGGCGAATAAAATAAAATAACATAACAACAACGTAATTTTAATTTAAAATGTTAAATATCCTCAAAATTATCTTGGTAATCAATATATTATTTAACTTTCTCAATACTTGTAACTACATATTACATTATGATTCTCAGGCTTTCTTTTTAATTTTGCTTTGGAATTAATAATTAAAGTTTTCTGAATTTCTTTAATATTTTATAAACAGAGAAAAATAAGTAAATAAAAGTTAAACTTGGATAAAGAATATTTTTTCTTAAGAGTCTGGATAGTTCTTTTTTACCGTATTCTTAGAACTTAAGACTTTTTTCATAAGTATGCCTCATTTAAAGTTTTTCCGGAATTTGCGTGTTGTTTCTTCTCTAAAATCTGTGAAAATTAGTTTTAATAATTTTATATTTAATGGTATTAATTGAGAAAGTATTTTTTATGGAATTTATAAAAAAAGAAACAATAAAAAGTCTACTGAAACAGTCATCAATTTAAAATTTTTACACTAAATGAATTCACCCTAGACTGCTAGTCTAAATTATTCACCAGACTTATTCACGCCATCGACAATTCCCTTAACTTTTATGCCTGGTCAGTTCCAAAGCAGACTGTGTCACCGATTCTTCCTTCCACACACATTTTCTAGAATGCTTTTAACGACGAAACAATTAAAAACCTTCTTTTCTCTATCTGCAAAACGGTGAATAGCTCCGGAAGATAAACGCTGCGGAAGATTCCTTGAGGATGGTAGTCTCTTGAAGAGGGCGATTTGGAGATCTATTTGATGAGACCGCCTTAAACCCTATTCCCATACATCTCATCTCTAGTTAGAAGGAAGCAGTTTCCGTTTGTTCTAACTCTAGTAACGCCTTTTCAAATGAAAAAGAAACTAACTCGATAAATCAACGGCACATCTCCTTCTCCTGCTGGCAAACAACTGGGACAAGTGAAAGGCAATTGTTGTTAATGGCGTTCCTGGCGACAGTTTAGCGTTACATCGCGTAAGACAGCGTCACCCTATTGTTTCCCTTTCCCTCCAAAGAGCAGGCCAAGGAATTTATTGTCCAGTTTTCTTCAACTCTGCGCTCTCTGGAAACTAACTTTGCCCGTTGGTCGTACATCTTCGTCATCCGTCTTCCGAAGTCATTTACTTACGCCCCCAGCATCCCCCCTTTTTGTTGAAAGGCTTCTAGGTTTTATTATTCCCTAACCAATCATAGAAAATCGAGATTTAATTGGTTCTTTCTAGAATTAAATTCAAGTAAAATTATTTAAAGCTATGTATTAATAATGAAGTCACTAATAAAGTAATTTGTATCAGAATATTTATTAAATGTGATATTCAGAAATATGTACATTTACAGTTTCTCGATTCCCGATTGCAGAGATTTTACACGTTAGGAATATATTTACATATTATTGAGACTTTTTGGTTAATAATAATTATAATCACAATTATTATTTTCATACATATTTAAAATGATAATTAAGTAACTTATTTTCATGGAAAACCAACTTGCATTTAAGAAAATAATTATCCATTCATATTACATATAAATTATTTTCACTTTTATTTATATTTCAATTGAAAACATCTTTTCATTAAAATTATCAGTTGATATTCATAGTTATAAGTAGTTATTAGTAAACAGCAAATTATTTATAAAGAACAGCAGATTATTAAAGATTCGAAGCAGATTTCAATGAATTATTGTAATTTATTGAGGGATTGTAACCACACAATAATTGCATAGTTTAAATTAAAAACTTAAAAAAATATTCCTAGATATTTATAAAAACTTAAATACATTAATAATATAATAAGAAACAAAACATATATATTATATAAAATTTAAACAAATTATCCAAAATACCTAATGCAAAAATTTAAATTTTATTTTTAATTTGTTCTCTTTTTAAAGCTTATTGATTAATTATTTTTGAAATAAATTAACAAACATGATTTCATATATAAATCTTCAATTTATTTCTTAACAGATAATGTATAGATATTGATTGTATTTTTGTAAGAATTGCCAACTATTTAGTCTATCAACTGAAATTGCTGACCATGGGTCGTTTTATATTTTAGTGAAACAGCTGAGTGAAGAGGTCATTTCTTGAAATAGTATCATCTATATTTCAGTACTCAAGGAATAATGTATCCCGGGAGAGAAAATTGCAAGCCTAGTGATTATTTAGTAGGGGATTAAATACTGGGCCAAATCGAAGGTCTTTGTACTCATTATGACAAAGCCAGTTCAAGCTAAAATTCTAAACTTCACTGCATTCAAGGTGCCTCCACTAATGCTGTGTGACTATGAGAAGAAGATGGTAGTTTCAAAGTTAAGTTCATCATCTTTCCAGGATACAAAATTATGAACAGTAATTGAGATTAAATGATTCAGTCGATAGAAATGCACAGCAAAAAATGTATCAAAATAACCCAACTTAAAATGACAGATTATACCCAGAGTATTCTTTAACCAAGGTAATTTAAAAGCAAGTAAGTGGTCTCAAAAATTGATCTAATTTAAGTTTGGAATGAAACTTGTAATTTTTCTGGACAAAAAACTGAATTTTCCACTAACAAGCTGATAATGTTTTTCTATATAATATTAAAAATGAATCAAAATGAAAAAAAAAAAATTATAGAATTTCTTCTTAAACGATTACAGGACGTTAAACTGGCAAAAACATTCACAAATTAGTTATCTAAGCTCACATGTTTAAATTTTACCTAAATATCTTTCAAATAATAATTTACATATGGAGCTTATATAAGGAACACAAAGATTAATTAATGAAGTCATTTGTTAAAATTAAAAACATAAATATCAGTAAAAAATTATTTTCATTTTTTGTTTAAAATTTTGTCCCCGTATAACTATTTGTTGCATTGTATTTTTTTATTAAGAAAGTTAAAATTTTTTCTCAGCTTTTGCTTAGTAAAAAAACATAATTTTAAATGCAGGTTTTATAAAAAAAAAATATTAAATAATTGAGTTTTCACAATAATTGCGAAATTTTGATTCCTCATTTGGAAAACTGGCAGTAAAATGTCAAAACATATTTTTTTCTGCAATTAAGACATGGAAAAAATATGCACACATAGTTGAATATATATTATTTTTAATGTAATACTAAAATTTCTCAACAGATTTTAACATAACTTGAAACCCTAAAATTGTTTTTACTAATTATCGTAAAATATTAAAATATAAATATTTTTTAAAAAAAAAATATTATATGATATGCAATATTATACACAATATTTTTTAAACTTATTTTTAAAAAGTGTCATAGTGAACATGTAAAACTTATACTTATAATCAAAACGCATACTATTTTCATTAAAACATAAACTTTTTCATTAAAATAATTTTTTTAATTCCAAAATAATTTATTTTATTCTATTAATGTTTCATAATTTCTACAGTAATGCCATTTTATAAATTTATTATTAAAAAGTTGCTCTAAGAATTTTACATGCTCCATAGTTTATGTATTCACAGTAAAAATACTGCAAAATACTTTTTAGCACATACTACAATAAATATGATTTAAATATTTGTCCGATGTCAATGTTACAAATACTTCAGGAATATATAAATTTATTTAATTGTTAAGCCATAAATTTCCATGTTTATTTAAAATTCACAAACATTTATACTAAAATAAATGAAAATTTCAATGAAAAAACACATAAATGCAATAAATCATTGAAAAATATTTTATGCTCATCTGGAGAAAATTAAATTTTTCTTCAAATTGAATGTTTGCCATCGTCAAATTTATCTAAATAATTTAGATAAATTAAACGAAACATTTGCTTAAGCGTTTTTATTTTATTAAATTTGTTTTTTCAATCTTAAGGCTCTCTCTCTCTCTCTCTACATATTTTGTAAGGTGATTTTCTTTTGTAAGGAATGAAAGAAAGAAAAGAAAAAGATATTATGTCCTCAGCAAATATTTACATTTGAAATCATTGTCTTACCGCAGACAGATTTTTGTGATTTTCTGTACGTTGATATACTTTTATTTAATAAAAAGAGAGAACTTACTTTCATTTTTAACATAGTTATAATATCATTTATTATCAAATAAGAATAAATTTTTTATCGGAAGTTTATATTTTTATTTTTAGGAACATCAACATGTAAAATTTTAGATATTTTCACGTAATAAATATAATTTATAATACAGTTAACAACATAAAAATAAGAAGAACTCTTAGTAAATTCTTATAAAGGATACAAATAGATGTTCTTAGTACAAAATTCTGAAATTAGGAAATTGGACTATTGTTAAAATTTTTCATTTCATGAAAAATTGCGCTTTCGAATAAATTACTTAGAGTAAGTTATAAATTTATTAATAAATTACTTACTCAAAGCAAAAGCATATCAATTATTTTTAAAATATATCACACTATATTAAAATAAATAATTAAAACTTGAATTCACTATAATCTGTTAATTCAGTTGAAGGCTATACACATTATGGAGAATAGAATAACAAACTTCACAACAGATACACATAATTAGTAAAATAATTATTAAAATTTTGGAATTCACATTTAATTTTGTTATATTGATGGAAATTTACTGCATTGTTTCTAAGCTATATAAATTTATTTATAACTGTTTATATCTGATATCTGAAGTCGTTAAATGCAGTTAAGCTAGAAATACAGATAATACAATTTGTCTTGTGTAATTCGTAATAATGATAAAATAACGAGATCACGTTTTGTGTTGTAACTAACCTCACCATGTTATCCGACTGAGAATCATAGGAATCAACACAAATTTAAAGTCCATCAATTCCTTCTGCATGACTGTCTTCATGAGTATCAGCTTTGAACAGCTAGTTATTGATAATGAAAATGATATATTTTTACCAGGGTACCACAGCCTCAACTATATTAATTAAATAAACATTTATGAACACATCACTGGTTACAAAAAATGAAGCACCTAGAAAGATCAGATTCATCACAGAAAAAATATTTATCAGATAAATCGTTATAGAAAGATCAAATGATTGGAATTGCTGCATTTTGTGGAGCAAGGATGATGCTGAAATTAGTAATTAGTGTAGCCGCTATTGTTGGCTACAAATCTCGGTATGAAAACAAAGAAGCTTTGAATGTGTCCTTGATTTATATAATTTCAGGAGGCTTTCACATGTGGAATTGGTTTTTCAGCAAAAGCTATAATCCAGTTGGTTGTTCAAGAATAGATGACAGATTTTCAAATACAAAAGTCGAAGAACAAGCCAGGCCAAAGAACATATTTTTCAATGTAGTGAGTAAAGTAAACTCTTGAACATTGCGTGCTACGCACAACATTACCTTCTAGAAATATGTCTGATGGCGAGTGCTGAAGTATTAGAGGGCAACAGTGTGCAATAACTCAGTTCTTTCTGCTCAGTAATTCGACAATATGCACTAGAGAAGTGTAGGAGTGAAATTTAATAAGAGTCCGAACCATAATATAGGACACGAGACTAATATAACGAAGCATAACCCAAAATTTCATCAATCTTTCACCACAATTCTTCCAGACTTGAATCTGACTAAAGTGATATTGAACAGGGATTCATCATTAAAATCACCATTGTTCTATTCCGTTTTGAATGTTTTTCATTCATCACCCCATTCGTGAAACAAATTCCTGTGATTTTGAATCAAGGGTAAATGAAGCAATGGATGCCTTGTAGATATTCTACTCACATCTAAGCAGAATCACATTACCAAATGGAGCGTAAGGAATTGAATATGTTGTGCTATTGTTTGTAGAAGTTAGCCAACTAATTCACTTATAATTATGCAGAAACAGTTCATTGTTGCTTTAAATTTCAAAATCCATATGTTATCTTTTGGAAATAATATATATGATGTATATATATGGATGGAATTTTTTTTTTATAATGTTAAAATTTTTTTTTGTTACTGTTTCACATATTTTCCAGTTACACACCTAAAAAGAGTCTAATATAGAAAAATAATACTATATGAATTAAACCAACTTGCTATTGATAGTTCGATATATTATATTTTTTATTTTTAACTCTCATAACTGTATTCATTTTATGTTTTAAAAAATAACTGTGCATTGATAAGTTATGTAGACATACGTTTCATAAATTTGAGTCCAAATAAAATTTATAATATAAATATCAAGTTTAATGGACTTTTTGTCATTATAGGGCTTGGCAGTGATAAAGCAATGATGAACACAGATAACTGTTGTGACTAATTCCTGTACTACTCTTTCCGAGCGTTATCATTTGAGTTCCATTATAAGTAAATGACATTGGGGTCAAGAAATTTGACACTAGACCCCAGGAAGAACATACGCCTCTTGCTACCGAGAACCGGCTCTTTGTGTATACCGACTAAATTCTACTAATCTTTATATGGGACTTGTAATTTCTCAAAAGGAATCATTTCGGGGAATTCCTTTACTTATCTAGATGAAAGGCGTTCTTCAGTTTGATGTATGACTGAATTTTAAGAGAATCCTATTCAAGTATTTCTTATTCTCAGTTGAAATTTTTAATTTAATTACTTTATAGGAAAAATGAGCATAAGTGACTCACTTCTTTTGTCAAAATTACTCTTAATAACAGAAATTTATGCTTCTTTTACATATGAAATATTAATAACAAAAGTGAATTTCCCAAGAAAAGTATTCAAAAGTTACATCCCTTATTGCAAACGAAATTGAATATATAATGTTGGTAATCAGAAAACTTGAATTTTTAAAGTAACATTTTAGGAATAATTTTTACACCAAAAATATTATTTATAATTAGTATGATATTTATATTCGAAGTCTTACATCAAGTAGAAAATTTGCGCATGAAAATCTTTTAAGCTCTTCTTTTGTGAAATTTAAAATTTATGGAAGGAAAACACATTTATTTCTGCTATAATTATACAGATATTTAGCCCATATTATTTTTAATTTCCTATTTGTTTTGAATTTCTTTTTTTTAAAAAATAGGTTATCTTTTTGCTTTAGTGTGAAATAAAATCTTATTAGATATAAATAAATTCTGAATTTCTTCCTATCATGTGGATCATTTTTTTAGGATATATTAATTATCTATACATTATTCTTATATAAAGTTCATATAAAATAAAGCTTTTATTATGAAAATCAAAATTAGTAGTCAAACATTTTTTGAAGAGAATTTTATTTATGATTTTTCCTAAAATATTTACAAATGTTTCTTTTGAATATTTTCAAAATATTAAGTCTATATTTCGAAGGATAACCCACTTAGTTTCAAAGTACAGAATAATTTTCCACAATATAATTTTCTTCATATTTATACTAACAATCATTGTTAGTCAGAAACTAACTTAATACAAAATAAAATAGTAACTGCTTGCATGTAGTGAAAGAATGTGTATTTGTGTTTAGTTATTTCTTGTGGTGTTGAATGAATTATGCTAAAATTGAAAACATAATAATATATAAATAACTGCGTATTCAAAACTGGATATTTAAAAAAAAGTGCGTGAATTAAAACGCTTGATGTTTTGAGGTGGTAAGTACAGGGAATTATGAGCACAAAAGAACAAAATTTTAATTAATATGATTTCTAAATTTTTATTAAAATGTGTGCTGAAAATAGCCCAACATTGTTAAATTATATATTTTAACCAAATGAATGTATTAGAATTAACATAAATGTACTTTATATAAGAAAAATATATATCCAAATGCACTCCGAATTAAAAAAAAATAAGCTTTTAAGTTTAACGAAATATACTTTTCGTTCAAATAAATAGTCAAACTAAAATATGACACTAGCATTTTTTATGCTTTGCTTCCTTTTTTAGCATCAAATATAAATCAAGGAAAAATAAAAATGATTATTACACAGCTCTTGCTCCACTAACAATACATATTTGATTTTAAATTACATTAAGTACTAACTGTACCCGTTCACACGTTGCTGTGTTTGAATAAAAAGGCAGTTTTGATATCTCAAACATAGTTTATTAATGATCAAAAAAATATACAATACATCAAAATGAAAATTAACAATAAAATTATCCCTACATATAAGTCATTTGAATACAACATATGTACAAAAATAGATATACATAGTTGATGGTAGAACAATCATACTTCTTCACTTGAGATATTAAACAATATTGCAAACGAATTTCAATTGAACAATAATTTTGTAATTATTAAATATCATCATTAAATGAATGACATTTGATGATAGATAGTGAACTTTATCTTAGTAATGCTGGTAAATATATAACATTTTTAATTTTCTAACTGGTGCGATCACAAATAAATTTTATAGTTTTTCAACCCGTAATCATTCAACGTACAGCTGTCCATGTGAGAAGCATGGATTTATCCAATTTCATCCACATACTTTGAATGATTATCCCTGTGCTTTGTTTATGGTCATAGCAAAGACTGGTTGTTTAAGAAACTGTAGATATTTGAATTCAAATGGAGTAACCATTGGTATCATAGGACTTCGTGTGTGGAAGTAGTACAATACATGTTAAACTTTGTGTTTTCCATTTAAAATGATTGCCTCAATTATGTTACTCATTAATTTTTTACTGATAACCTAGTCCCATTGCATAGTCATGGTGGATTTATATTTCGTCGAAGGATGATTAGGGAACAAATTTTCCAAGATAAAATATGAGGTGACATTCCTGGCAGATCCAATGATTTTTAAAATTCTATTGGAAAATTAATTGATTCCTCGTGATTGACAACATTATTTATGGATTCATATTTTGTTTCTTCATCAGGTATTTCATTTTGAATTCTGTTGTTTATTAAATAAGCATGAATGTTGTTGGCTGCAAATATAGCTTGTTCATCAGTCCTTTGATTATTTTTAAAATTCTGCGATAAATTTGGAAAAACTTTGTCAATCAAATCCTGAGTGGACTTTACAGTGTGAAAATTTTTTTTACATAATGTTATACAGTGTATGGTGTAATACAGTTCAAACTTAATACAGTGTATGTATTCGTCCACTTCAATTTTACCATTCCCAATATCTAACAATTGTTTTGCAAATCGCTCAGAATATTCATCATGTTGTAAGTGAACACGCATATTGGTATTTAAAAATATTTTCACCACATGCCTTCATAACATTGTGATGTGATTTGAGACATGTGTTCAATTTATCTGCAGGAATTTAAAATGACATAACTGATAGAATTTTTCGAAAATCTCCTGCTAGCAAAATGAGTGCACAACAAAAGAGAGCATTTCCTCTCAAAACTTTTAATATGCTATTGAGTGCTTCCAATGATTTCTTGTGTGCCATTGAGCATTCATCCCATATAATGTGCAGACATGATCTTAGTACTTTTCGTATCCCAGAATATTTGCTAATATTATATGTAGGAAGTTTAGTTACCTGCAAATTTAATGACAATTTCAATGATGAATGTGCTGTTCGACCACCGTCCAAAAGAGTTGCTACAATAACAAATGACATAATAGTAAGCGCAGTAGTATTTTGTGACCCTATGGTTGCTAGAATAATTGAAATAAGAAAATATTTGCTAATGCTTCCAAATGCATTAAAGAAATATAAATCACAAATATTGTTCAATATTGCATTTATATTTGTGTCATATGTTGTTCGTTGTTCTAAGACTAATTTCGGCAGATTAAATCGAACAAATGTTTGTTATTCCTTAATATCGGAATGCATTTCTCGTTGTATACCATGTTCTAAAATGTCATTACTAGATATATTTGAAGCAAACATTCCCAATTCTGCCATTGATTTGTTGGCTTTTGTCAAACGTACATCCTTAATTTAAATCAATATTATATTGTATATGTTTGATGTAAATTAAAAGTTGGGATTAGCATTCATTCTATGCATGCCATGTAAAATATGTCTTCACTCATATAGTGTTTATATTTTTCCCAAAGACCCTTTGGATTAGCCGAAAAACATGTAGTTAGTATGAGAGAAAATAATGTACGTATCTGCTGTGGTTGAGCTGTATTGAAAGAATTAGTGAGTGAAATATCACAATCAGCATCGTTTTCTAAGAGACTTAATTTCTAGCAAGTCTCACGAAATGTAGCACACACATGACCAGTGACTGTTATTAATTCTTGGAAAGCACAAACATTGATAAATAATAATCTTAGGCAAAAGTATTCTGAATTATTTGATGAACAGTGTACAGAAGACACAATGCATGTGGGGAATGTAAATTCTAGTGCTCTTGTACCGCTTTACCTTGTTTACGACACTGAAATTTTCTTGTTGGTGTATCCCATGTAAAAGAAGTTAGACTTCAAAGCACAGTAGTGTCCCTGAAAGGGTATCCTTTATACATAATCTGAAAAATTCAATTAATATTGGTGGTGGTGGTGACATTGCTCTTGCACGTATATATTCTGATGTAAAATGCACATGCTGCCCGTTTCTAAGATTCACTGCTAAATGAACAACAATTGGATATCACATATGAATGGAAAATGATAAAATACGCCATATAGCCTCATATCTACTTATGTGTTGTTCCAGTTGATATTGGGTGACTTCATCATTAAATGCAGTTATATTTTTCACACCAAAACACTGCCATATTGCTTCTTTTGTTCACATATTTGCAAATATATTTAATAGCTTTCACTGAATTGCAGTACTAAACATTTATGAGTGCTTTATACGTTTTTAGTAGTAATGTAGAATATGGTACTACCCAACAATTATCAACATAAATGGCATTGTTTTGTACTTTTAGTTAAATCGATTTTCTCCCATCTTCAGTAGATCGTGGTTGATAGAGTGGATGTCCATCATTGCCTGTAATAGCTTCAGCAATTAATTCTCTAGGATACCGTTTTGTGCACTTTTCATCTGACATGCATGGTGAATTATTATTTTTTTAGCCATGAATGTTGTTTTTTTGAGACAATATCGTGCAAGTTTTTATTAATTTCAATGTCTGATTTTCCTGCAGAGATAATTTCATCCATTCTGTTTGGGGTTATCCCTACCATCATCTATATCAAAATCTGTGCATTGGGTAAACCTCTTTTTTCCATTCAATGGAATACATCCAACAACGCATCTTTCGAAAACATGGTATTTGACAGTAAAATATATTAAAGTTTTAACATTTTTTTAAATACACGTAGAGAAATTTCATGACAATCTGATGGTGATTGTCCAGTCAATAAAGACTCTTTTATTTCATCCCATGCTGAGTTGTATGTAAATGTGAGGAAAAAATCAGGACCACTGTATACACGAGCATACGTCATTGCATCATGCACATATTCATGCATGTGTCTTGCGCTGCCTCTAAATGTTGATGGTAAGATGATCATTTTTTCAAATTCACTTAGATTGCCTTCATTTACCACTGCATCACGAAAATAGATGTACTCTTTATAACGCAATTTGATTTAGTCGTATGAAAATAAGTCTTTCACTTTCTATTTTTTCATACATGTCTACATATTGATAAAATAACTGTCTACATTTGAATATATGATTACCTGCATTCTCATGAATCATCATTCAATATGCATAATAACTCAGAGCGCTGACCCTTTTACTAATGTCCACATTAATTGTAGGATTTTTCCTATTAAAATTAAAACAATATTCATCCTCTCCTTGCCAAAATAGAATGGGATACTGTAATGCGCCATATGAACGATTTGCTAGACGTTAGCATTTCTACGATGAAGAATTATATTGAGAAAATTAAATTCTTCATTAACTATGATAATTACCCCTCATCGATCATTGTTGAGATGAATTCCCTTCGATGTTGACCAATAGGCGTTTTATCTGCCTTTAGCATTACTTTGTAATCGTCAGGTGGCATTTGTTCAATGTCGGTTTTAGATAGTTTAATTAATTAATTATGTTGTTCAAACAAATTTTGCAATTAAGTGACACTCTCTCATTTATCACTCACATTTAACTGACACCTCTGTTGATTCACTTGTCACTATTTCTTATAATATATATCTGAAGATATTTGTGATCAGCAATCGGCAAGGGTCGTTGTCTTCCAGTATGGTGATAAATTTGTCCTTGTTCAATAAATGTTGACATAAAATTTGCTCTAACGATATTCGTAATTCCGAACAATGTTATTTGGAAGAATGAATTGTACTTGCGTATATTTGACTATTTGACAAAAAATTCTTTGATTGACTTGTTTCACCAGATACTAAAGTTAATAATGGTTCAGATAACGATTGCAAGTCTGGTAACTTTACTTTTCTTCTTGCACAGTACATACCTGGTGTTTCAATTTTAAATTTTTTAGCACAACAATACTTTTTATCCATTTTTAAAATAATTAATCGTGGATCAAGACTGTAATTATAAAGGTATTGTAATTAAAACCACATAAATTTAAATCAGTATGCATCGTTCGTCTTGTCTGTGTCCTGGTAAATGGATTCCATTGCTCCCTTGCTTGTCTCCGTTCACTTGTTTCTAATGATCGAACAAAAGCCCAGTGATTTAGATTTTTTCTTTCCTAGTTTGCCTCTGCTTTCTTGTTTCTGAAGCTCGAGCAAGAGTAGTGTGATCTCAATCTCTTTCTTACCTAGTTTTTCTCTGATCACTTGTTTCTAATGCTCATTCTCCTCTTTTCCTTTTCGCTTGATTTGTAGATCGACCAATGGCACTTCGCATTATGGCATAAATGGGGGGTAAATGAAACGTATTTCTAATTATTTTCTTAAGCTGATAATCAATAATATTTAATTTGTTGAAGTGTAAAAAATAATATAATTTATATGATTAAAATATTTTAAATTTTAATATAATCTCTAATATTCAAACAATAATTGAAAAAAAAAATAAACAGAACGATACACTATTAAAATTACCTTGTGATTTACTTTTATTTTTATTACAACTGTTATTATTTACAGCTTAATTTGTTTTATATAAATACATTCCATGAGTAAATTTCGCGAGTAAAAGTTTTATTTTTAAATTCATTCATGGTTACACATTTAACAAATATAACTAATTAAACGTTATCTTGATATTTTTGGGATATGTGTTCGAGGGTACAATTAGAATCCCATAACTTTGATTTAAAAAAAAATCAAAATCCTTCCTGTGTATATACCTAATAATTCCTAAATTTGCACGGCCATTGGTTGTATGGTTTTTTAATCTATCGAGTACAGCCAGACAGACACATTCATTTACATATATTGTAGCATACCGAGGTGGCAAGGCAATTAATGATAATTTCAATTTAATTTAGTTTAATTTATTCAATTAAATTAGATAAATTTTAAATATTCATAATTTTTACTATTTACAAATATTTTAATACAATTTTCCACTTTTTCATGTCCTAATTCATCTACTTTTCTTTTAAGTAACTGCTCATTTTTTATAACATAATTTGTTTTATTGACTTCTCCAGACTCGATATTCTCAGCCTGTTTAAGCAATGCTTTGAGATCCTCACTTGTTCTTTGGCATTCTTTGAAATTTTCTTTATCAATATTAAGTACAAAAACTAAAGGACCATCCAACTGAGCTTCTGGTAAAACTGTTAAGTCTTCCTTATCCACAACCTCTTCATTGGAATTTGTATTCAAACCTCCTTTTGTTTTGTTTGAGTTCATCTTCAACTCCTCTTCTATACTATTCTTCTCTGTCTTCTTCTCTTCTATACGTTTCTGACTTCTAGTCTGTACATTATTTATCTCATATGCCAAATTCTTATTTTCCTTCTTTTCTTCTATTAATGACGCTGTTCGGTTTCCTAATAGGTATCTACCACGATCCAATTCATTTGTAATAATAGCAGCCTTTGTAATAACATTTCCTAAATCACACTCCAACACAATTCGTGCAATCGGTAAACATGTGGGATTCAAATCTAAGGGTTGTTGTACCCAAACATGCTCACCAGTCATATCATTAGGCAACACATACATTCTGCTAACAATATGTATTGTGGCTCTAGTATCTCTCAAAATTTCACATTTAATTCCATTCACTTTCCCAATAATTGCATATGGTTTAAGTAATTCCTTAACCATTTCTTCTCCTACGTTATTTATAGAATTAGGGGCGTGTCTTTTAATTAAAGGGCATTGTGGTCTGAAAAGATCGGTAGAATTACATTCAAATCATTTCAATTGTCTTCTTTTTCCAAAACTTTTATCTTTAAGCCCTTCCTTAAGATCTTTCTTCTCTGTCTTAAAATTAAGTCTCCTCACAGGTTTGTGAAACGTGATAATAAATGATTATTATCACGTTTCACAAACCTGTGAGGAGGGCTATATGATCTTTGATTTTGATGTTGAATAGTTTTCTTCTTCATCACATTAATTGGTTTGATAGTTTTCTTAATGTCCTCAAATTATGCTAATTTATCTGCCAAATGAAGTGATTATTTATACTACCCCATTCACTTAAATAGAATTCCTTAAATTCTTGTGGAGCTCTCTTCTTAATCTGATCCGTTAGAATTATATCACTTAACTTTTTAAAAATATCAACTTTAAGTCCATTGGTCCACCCATAAAAATAGTTATAAAATTCATGATAATAATCTATCCAAGTAACATCATTTTCCATTTGATGTTTTAAAAACAATTGTCTAAACTTCTCTGGGGTCAATTCAAATCTTTTAAATAAAACTTCTTTAACATAATCATAATTCTGTGCTTCTTCTTCTGGCTCACGTGCAATTATTTGAGTGATTTCGGCAAATATGAAACCTAACGGCAGTAAGCCTAACAAATATGAAACCCACGATTCTTTAGGTATTTGGGCACGACGTGCCTGGCGTTCAAAAAGAATTAAATATAGACTAATATCTTATTTTACATCATATCTATGGATCATTCCTTGAAGATCTTTACGAAAATGTTTCGCATCTTCGCTGGGGGATCCATTTGTAAGTTTCAATTGAGCTTCAAATCTCAGCTTTTCTAATCCATGTTCCCTTTCTGCTTCGCTTCTCCATTCTTCAGCTTATATTTCAGATTTTCTTCTCCGTTCTTCAGCTTCTATTTCTGATTTTCTACTCCGTTCTTCAGCTTCTATTTCAGATTTTCTTCTCCGTTCTTCAGCTTCTATTTTAGATTTTTTAAGTTCACTCTCTTTCTCAATCTGTTCTTGTTTTTTTTCTTTCATCGATTATGGAAAGGAATAATTCTTTCACAAAGTCCTCTTCATAGATAGGGTTCTTTAAAATAGCTTGTTTAATAGATATACTAGATACGTTTGAGTCAACATCTACCTCGAGCTCCGAAGCTGAAACTAACAAGTCCTGCTTTTTAACTTTTCCCAAGAATGACATAGTTAATGGTTAATCTAAGCCTAATTTAACACGTTTCTAACAAAACCCAAATACTTAACTAACAGTATTGATTGTTTCAACTTCATATGAATTTATAATAATTAATAAATTAATTTTTGTTTTCATTTGGAAAACAAAAGTAACATACCATTATTAAGCACACAAACAACATTTCTAAAACAATGAAACAATATCTCTAACTTAAAATATTTCTTTTATATTATATTCAAACCTAGGATAAAAATTTCAATACATAATATAATAATTTCGTTTCACTTTTGGAAACAGAATTTACTTAAAAACATATCATATACCTTAAAAATAAATTTTTTCTCTTAGCAGAAATTAATTCTATTAAAATTCGTACAAACCTGTACTGTCGTCTACGATACACTTAGAACGTGACCTAGATTGAAAAAATTGCATACAAGAATAATAACAATTTAAATGTACAAATTTTAAGAAATAAACAAATTGGGTATCAAAATTTAACAGTAATAGCATGCATATATATGATATATATACCAACTATTATATTTACTCAAACTTATCTGCCAATAAAACAAAAAATACTTTTAAGAGAGATTTTCATTTATAACATCACAAATCAAAATTAACAGGATAGGCTACTCAATAAGAAAATAATTCTAACCATATATTTCTGCAAATGTGCAAGAAATTTATCTAATAATATATAAAACTAATGAAATTATACATCATACACACAATATTGTTATAAAAAACACTAATGTGAATAAAACAATGTTTTCACTATTAATTCAAAACGAAACTTCTTAACTGAGTTTAGAAAATAACAAACATAATTTTTCGGTTATTTTAAAACCCCAAAATAATTCTTATCAAATTACATTAACATTTCAAGTGAAATAATTATAATTAAATATATATATATATATATATTTTCACTTATTTACGATTTTGAATTCGATTTCGAACTCTCACTTTCACTAGAAATTTCACTTTCTTTTTTCACTTTATTCCATATTTCACCGAAAAAAACACACGCGCACAACACTTCTTGATTATCACACTTTTCTTGATTCCAGGAACAGGAATTTTCAATACAAAATTCCGAAACGGTATACTTGGCCAGGATGGATTCGAAAATCAGAAATAGCGCAATATTTCTTAGATTCTCAACACAAAATTTCGAATGGAATTAAATCACAAATAGAAAGCTATTTTCTTTTTGTTCCAAGGGCTGAAATCAAAACAGCATATTTCTATTCCACTGGATGAATAAAGCATAACAGGAAACACTTCAAAATAGCAGGGTGCTACGAATTGAATTAATACTTCAAGCTGGAAGCTTCTTTTACCAAGGGCCGGAACTAACTGTTTTTCTTCTATTCCACGGTTGGGAATTTAACTGGAAATCCTTTTTTCCTTCCACTCCAAATTAGCGGGATGCTAAATCTTCTGATTCCATGGGTCGGAATCGAAACCATGAAATCAAACTCAACAAATATCAATAGCAGGTTGCTATCAATTTTTCTACTGCTCTCGGGATGACAACAATTCTCAGAAATAACTTTTACCCAGAATCACTCATTAATTCTTTAGAATTATTCGGAACAGTTCTATCCGCACCGATGGCACCATTTAAAGCCGTAGCTTACCGAGGTGGCAAGGCAATCGATGACAATTTCAATTTAATTTAATTTATTAATGAAGATAAATTTTAAATATTCATAATTTTTACTATTTACAAATATTTTAATACAATTTTCCACTTAATGATCATGACAATGTCATTGGCGGACACCGCCACAAACGCACCTCCAGTGCGTTGTCTCTCTGAGAATAACCTTTTCTAAATAAAGTAAACAATAAAAAATATAATCGGAAAGGAGGAGGGCGGCAGAATCTGGCGCGCATGCGCTGAACTGATCCTCGCCT